>CM064864.1:47860066-48011326 GCA_032719365.1 Prinsepia uniflora
TTCATTTTGATCGGACATCCAATGGAGGTCATACGTGCCGGTGGACCTCTCTACGCATGGTGGCCACGCGCTAGCCTATCGCCAGCAAGCTTTAGCCGGGTCTTCAATACAGATCACTAGACCCATCAATCACTTCCCGATTTTAGCTTCTTCTTTTCACATCCATTTTTTGTGTTCTTTACACCTAAACGTATCAGAATAAAGAAAACTTACCTAGAAAACACAGACCATGTTCTTCGACTTACAGCCATGGCTCTCCGATTGGCTTTACTGTTAGTCTTTCGTCCAAACTTCTGTTTGCTCGTCTTAGAGCGATCGTAGGACCTCCAGGGATGCACTATCACACTTGCTTCCTAGTTTTCTACCCCAAAACATGCAAATTGAAATGGGAGCCTATGGGTTCCCTTACTTTTTCTCATGGGCTTCCTCATCTTCCTTCCTCCACATCATTCAGTTTCCTCTTAATTTCCCTTCCCCTTGTTCCCTTCACCATCTCTTTCGTATTTCCCTCGCCGAATGGTGGGTTGGTGATCTTTCTTCATTTTCAGCCACCACGACCCAAAATCCCTACCTTTTTGCACACACATCACACATTTAAATAGTAGAGTAAGTCATTTGGGAGGGAACAATGATGAGAAACCTAGGCTATTCTAGGTCTTTCTCACAAAAATAAAGAATACCCTTATGTGCAAATTTACTAAAATGCCCTTAGTCATTTTTTGTCCTGTATCGAGCCTATCTAGCCTCTGATTCCGGTATACCACTTGTCTATAGACTTAGGAGTCCGAGACCTTCTTAATAGTATTGGCGGCTCATCCAAAAAGGTCATAGTCAAAAAGTCAACATTTGACCATCTAGAGGCAAAAATGCCATTTCGATTTAATTTTCGAACTTTTATCTTTCTCGAATGTTTGGGTTGTTACAACCTACGCCCCTTAAAAAACATTTCGTCCTCAAAATGTTTAGAACAAATCCAATCTTATTACCCAGTCTTATTTTCAAACTCAAGTTGGACAACTGAGCTTGCCTTACACTAGGCACTCTTTGAGCCATATCCGAAAATATAACTATACCAAACATGACTTGTGTTATACCAAGAACAAGGTATCACAAAACATCCATGAACCACAAAAAATCAGGTTACAATTCACACAAGTCACTACTATACGTGATGGATCCGACACAAGGTCTTTCGCATTTGGGGTCCAATTTACCAACAAATACTATGTTTTTCACTACTGAGCTCGCTTACAATCTGGACACGCATAATTCTTCCTTTTATCAATATGTTAAATTCACTTATCTTAACTGATAATTCCAATCCGTTTCCAGCCCTATAACTATCCAAGGCTCACATAGTTATCTCACTACCAGGCCGTGCACAGGCTTGCATCTCGGCGGTATAATATTTGCAACACAACAGTAGAAATCATAGCCTATGAGCTAAATCATACCAGTTTCATTGCCAATCTTAACAAATTATCATATCAATTTCTAATCAGAACGACAATACGCATAGGCCATCAGCATAAACCTCTTCTAAATCAAATCTGAAAAAACAACACCACACATCATTCAATCAAATATTCTCCTGGGGTTTATATTGATACTTTCGGTAGGCAAACTACTCGGGATACAGATTCCAGCTTGACGTCCAAGTAGGAACCGACTCTGGATACAAAGCTCGGCTAGACGTATGAGTCGTCATCACAATACTAGTATTAGAATATAGAGCCCAACTCGACATTTGAGACTAACCAATGTTCACATATAATGCACTCAGGATTTAGAGCCCTGCTTGACGTCTGAGTGATCACTGACTCAGGATATAGAGTCGTGCTCGACATTTGAGTCAACATCGAGGTCATGATACAGAGCCTTGCTCGACGTTTGAGATTGACTAATCACCACACCGTATATCCACTCAGAACACATCATTAGAGTACCAACTAGCAATTCAAATTTTTTTTTTTCAGCATAATGCACATATATAAAAAAATACAGATTTATAATATATATTTATCCTTTGGTTGATATGAGTATTTGTTACATTTCAAACTTCTGATGAAGCCTAAAACACATTTTTTATTTAACCTCGTAAAACGTGCATTCTAGCAATCAATAATCTATTAAAAAACACATCAATGAATTTAAAAATCATTTTTTAACCTTTCCAACAAGTATTCATTTTCTAAAAAAATAATTCATCATTTCGGATTTAAACCCATCTCCATTTTCATAAAATTATGTATAATATTTATTTCCAATTCATTTAGAAGTCTCAATATCATCAATAAATATATGACAAGCCAAATTCAATTTATTGTCATATCAATCACCCAATGACCTGGTAAAACATGTATTTCACTTAATCATAAAACATGTTCATCAATTAATTCATAAAATTATTGAAAATCGTTTAAAAATAATCATAATCAAACCTTCATCATATAAATCATTTAATGAAACCATTAAAATACGTTATATATAGGGTGCATATTTCAAAGAAAAAGTCCAAAACCATGCTTTGATACCAAGTTAACGGGATTCGTCCCTAATTTTCTTGAAAATCAGGTCGGTTCTGCTCCCCTTTGGCAACTCTTGTCAGATAAGGGATATTACCAATTATATCGGATGTTTATAATTGATTAAATTAACATAATTTAAACCCACCACTGTGGGGTTACCGCTCAAGTCCAACCCACTCACACAAACAAGTAGTGGGAGCTTTTTTCTCACAAAATAGATAATTTTCTCGTAATTATGGTATTACGAGAATTTAGACGAAAGAATTTCGGCATTTATTCTGCTTAGCTAGTGTGACGGATACACATTCGGTAATGGAGACTGTATAATTGGTTTTGGGAGTTACTGAGAATGCAACCCTTAGTAAATGTTTTGATAGCTCAGGGATTGAAGCGACCTTATTAAGTATGTTTTTATTGAAGATTAAGCTGCTACTGCACTGTGTGTGATCATGCTGCAGGGCAGCTGATCTAAACGCTCTCTAAAAGGTTCTTGACACCTGTAAAGTGACTAAAAGAATCAGAATGTGACAGCTGTGAGTTTGTTAGAGCTGTGAGGGTGTGTGTGTGAGTGTCTTAAGGATCAAGTAAAATCATGTAGTGTGTGTGATGAGTGAGGCAATTAATTCCAGCCGTGTGAGGTGGAAGTGTGTGTGTATGTAAGGAGAAATCATCACAAGAATCAAATAGAACAAAAACTGTGTGAATCTCTACAAAATTATTTTTCAGAGAAAGCACTAAAACAATTACTCAGAAGCTCTCTTGAGCATTTTGACAAACACTTGCTGTTCATCATCATTTTCTCTTCTTCATTGTAATCAATTCATATTGCAATCAATCCAAATACAAACTCAGTCATACAATCCTAAACTAGCCTAATCCAATCGTTTTTTCAGCTAAGAGTAAAGAATTGAAGAGTACTTGTTTTGCATTCTTTTTCATCTTCAAGTTTCTAAAGCAAACTGATCCTTCCTCTGCTCAATCATCTGAAACCAATATGGTATCAGAGCAATCTGATTCATGATCTGAGGGCACTGGGCGTGTACTGTGAAGGAATTGTGTATCTGAAATGGCAGGAACAGGAAGTGAGCTACGAGCTCCCTTATTTGATGGAAGCAATTATGAATTCTGGAGTATAAAGATGAGAACCTTACTGAAAGCACAAGATCTGTGGGAATTTGTGGACAAAGGTCTGAACACTGATCCAGAGGGTGCTGATGGAGCTATTGCTGTACCAACACGTGCAGACTACATCAGAGATGCAAGAGCCCTGGGATTCATTCAAACATCAGTGGTGGACACAATTTTCTCCAGGATAGCAAATGAGGAAAGTTCAAAATCTGCCTGGGATTTGTTGAAAAGAGAATTCCGAGGAGATCAAAAAGTGAGGTCAGTCAAATTGCAAGGTTTGAGAAGGGACTTTGAGTATATAAGAATGAAAGATGATGAAACTCTAAGTACATACTTGTCTAGACTGTATACTGTTGTAGACCAAATGAGATCATATGGTGAAGTAATAAAAGAATCAAGAATGGGACAGAAAATTCTCATTAGTCTAACTAAACCGTATGATCCTATTGTTACAATCTTAGAAGAAACCAAGGATCTAGAAGAAGTAAATGTACAAGAGTTAATTGCATCAATCAAGGCTTATGATCAGAGATTAGAAATTCACTCTGAAAATTCTCTAGAAAAGGCATTTTCCAGCATGCACACTGGAACCTCTTCAAATCCAAACAAGCCTAAAAAGTTCTCTAGAGGAGGATTCAAGTCTTGGAACAAGAAACCAGAGTCCTACTCTAAGGAAGGGAACACTGGATATCAGAAAACTGAAAACAGACCAGAAAATGACCCTAAACCTACCTGTAAAATCTGTTCAAAGAAGCACTATGGCAACTGCTGGTTTAAGACCAGAAAATGTTCAAAATGCAGCAGGATGGGTCACTAGGCAAAGGATTGCAGGGTCAGAAAGAATGTTAATACTGCTCAACATGCTGAAGATGATGGGACTTTGTTCTATGCATGTCACACGGCCACAACCTCAAGGAATTCAGAAACATGGTACCTTGACAGTGGTTGTAGCAATCATATGTGACAGGACCCATCCCAATCCCCCCGGGATTAGTGCGGGATGACCCTGCTCCCGTCTGACACGAAGTGTCAGAAAAGGGATATTTCCGACCTTTACCCTCCCGGGCTATCAGAGTACGCTAGGATCCGGAGAAGGTATGTGATATCTCGGTCTCTGCTACAGTCCACATCCGATGTCAACCTGAAGGGCAGTCAAAACATTAAAAACTGTGAGTGGACAAAACAAAAGTTTATAAAAACATTTCATAAGACATTTGTACCCTCCACTAAAAAGCATGCATGCATTCGAAAACCATTTATCCAAAACAAACCATATGTGGGACTAAGCCCAAAGCAGATATAAACCAAGGTCGAAAGGACCACAATGAAAACGACCGTACGGGCCACTGCCCAAATCCATAAGGGACTCGGCCCCAAACCATAAAGAAACCAAGTACACGAGCCACTGCTCAAATCCTAGGTACACCTGTGCACACCACATATCATATATCATATATACATATAAGTCACACAACCAATCCTGTCACGGTATCCAAAGCTACGCGCGTGCTACCCGGGTCTCAATCCGAGTCATCTCAAAGTCATGGTCAATGTCTGCAGACCACTGATACTACTCGAGGTAATAGTAACCATAGCCTTCCTGAGAGTAAGGAACCCAACTGGGGGGTGACTCCACTCAGTCGGTGCTCCGTGACTACTCCGGGGTCCACCCAGGCCAACGACCCTCCCCGGAGGAGATAATAGAAGTAAAGGAAGGTAGATGAACATATATATATATATATATATATATATACATAACATAATATCCATGCCCGGTTCCCCTGAACTGTCATGATCCATAATATCCATAACCAAGGTAACATGCGGGTTCCCATAAACCGTCATGTACCGTAATAACATAACCAGGTAACATGCCGGTTCCCATAAACCGTCATGTACCGCAATGACCAACAAGGGTTCATGCCGATTCCCATAAACCGTCATGAACCATGATACCATATTAAGAGTTCATGCCAGTTCCCATAAACCGTCATGAACCGGGAAATCCATTTAAGGTTCCCTGACCTGAAATCAAAACCGTAAAGTAGCTTGGGTCTCGTACCCGAACATAGGACATCAGTTGGGCACCGTGCCCGAAATCTGAGGTCATATGCCCGAGACAAAACCAAATGGGTCTCATACCCAAGTTTATCCTTTTGAAATCCAAATCCAGTTCATTTAAATCAATAAAGAAATACAGACCCGTATAAGCACCGTATAAGGCTGAAACCTTGAAATATGTGCTTATACGTAACCACATACAAATGCACCCATGGCATTACAAACAAGGATTTAAAACATATAATAAACATTTATGCATGCACCAATTTAGAAAACAAGGTCCACTCACAGACCGTCCGAGCTGCCGCCTTGATTTGCGTGCCATACGGCTCCCCGAGCCGATCACCGTCACGGGGACTCCCAAACCTGTCCAAATCGTAATAGAAGGTTACTAACTACTTAATTAACCTCCTATCAAAGCCCCGTAATTTTCCCATATATTTAACTATTTTTAATCCCGAACCTAAACCTTCCGATGCCCCGAAACATACCGAGACGATGTTCGATCGACACGAAACCAGTCCCAAAATGTTCGTTACATCGAATAGAAGATTTCGTATGTTGGAACCTTCCCCAGATTCCCTGCCACGCGCCCTCACGCGCCGCCTGAAGTGGCTGCGCGTGGGCTTCACGCGCCGCCTGAAGTGGCTGCGCGTGGGCTTCACGCGCCTGCTACAGTACCTGCTGACGTCATCACTGATGTCAGCATGACGTCATCTGACAGTTGTCAGGTCTGACGTGTCAGACTCTGACAGGTGCCACGTCTCATGCTCCCATTGGTCCACGTCACTGTGCTGTCAGTGCCACGTGGCAGTCTGACATGTGCCACGTGTCATCACGGCACTGGTCCACGTCTGTGCCACGTGTCAGCCCCTGATTGGGCCACGTCACTGACATGTCAGTGCTGACTGTTCACTGACATGTGACACGTGTCGGCTGATGACTGGTCCACGTCACTTGACAATCTGACAGGTGCCACGTCATCATGCCACGTCACCACCGTCAACCTCGCACAGCCTGTCTGGGCCGGCCGGTCCGATTTTTCCTGCAACTTGGACCGGCGTAACCGGTCCAGGTCTCCTTCTCCCTCATTTTCGGTCCGTTTGCTTCCATTCCAACTCCTAAATTCCTATTTCTTCATTTCCTATCAATCCTAATTAACTAAACAACCTAAAACCTACGAAATCCGACCGGTCCAATTTGAACCTCACGGTTCGATTTTTCCCGATCAGTCTACACGGCTTCTCAGCCGTCAACCACCACCAAAACCCCCTTAAAACCTTCCTAGCATCCTAATAATCATTCCCTAATCATTTAAAACCAACCATAATGCTCACATCGAAAAATAAGGAAAAATGGGCTTACCGGGTACCCGATCGGGTTTTGTGTTCCAGCCACCGTTCACGGCGGCCCTGGCCATCCAAGCCGGCCACCTCAACTCCCTCAGCCTCCTGGTCCTCTGTCCTGGTCTTGGGTGCAATTTGGATGGGTTTGGGTTGCACGGGAATGAGAGAAAATGGTGAGATCGGGTGGGTTGTCTTTGAAATGGAGAAAATGAAAATGCACGGTGAAGTGCATGTATGTAATGTGTTGTCCAGTGGATGAGTGACACTTGTCACTCATCCATTGGTTACTAAAAAGCAACTGGGCCCACTAAAGACAAACTGCACTTTTTGTCTCGTAAAACGTGCCATCGTGAATAGTAAATGGGAACTTCCGTGAACCGTAACTTCGTCGTCGAACGTCCGAATTCGACGTGCTGCCTGTCTACGGATTCGTATCGTCCTTATCTACGTAAAGGTCTTCGGCCCTCGGCCATCGGACCTCCCGGTCAAAAAGTCAACATTTGACCCCTTTTATCCAAAATTACCAAAATGCCCCTAAACTTCCGAACGTCATAACTCCCTCCTCGAACGTCGACATTGAACGTGCCACCTGTCTATGAACTCGTGACGTCACGAACTACGTCACGGTCATCGGTCAAAGTCCATTTGACTGCCCGATTAAAAAGTCAACGTTTTGCCACCACTAGGGGCAAAACGGTCATTTCGCATCGTTCGTCCGATTTCGCCCAACTAATCACGGATTAGCCTCACTAATCGTGATTAGTCACTAATCTAATCCTGAAATTTGGGACGGGTCGTTACAACCTTCCCTCAATTAATTTCGTCCTCGAAATTCCAACCGACCTAAATCCAACCGTTCTTCCCTCCTTAATTAGTTTCATTCTCGAAACTCCAATTATCTTGATTCCACATCCACCCCATGGAAAGTAGAATCGACCTCGAAACTCGTGTACACTCGTACACCCACTAACCAGAACGATAACCGTCTGCAACCAGACGTACTACTAACACTCATGTCGTATCGACTACATTCGACCACGTCGAATGACAGAAGTCGTACGCTCCGAACTGACACCACTTGTCAGATCTACCATTTCGTTGACACAACAACTCGACAGTTCCTTACTAAATCTCCACTCAACGATCCATGCTGACACATCTGACAAACTGCCACCACTTGACAGTCGCCAGTCAAAAACTGATATGACACACACTCGTGGTTACACTAACCACAAGCATTTCACTCGACCTGTGTGTAACTAGACCCATCAGAAATACCATGACCTAACACACAGTATCCAATGTCCAGTCCACGACCTCAACTAATCCGATAGTATCGCAACCAAGCCGACTACCAACCCATTCACCAATGTACCCCTAGTATAACCTATATACCGTCACCAGGCACGACAAGTACACCCAGTATCGTACCTTGAACAACGTACAAAGTACGTACATCTACCCATCGACATACCACAACAATAACCAGACCACCTAGGTCGTAGTCAAACACGTTTCAATTATGGAGTTCATTTGTCCAATCCGGCATTAGACAAATCAAAACTCCAACCCATCATCTATTCCCAAATCCGAATCCGAATCCGAAATTTCGTGAGAAATCCCGAATCCAAACCCAGAAATCATATCCATAATCATGTCCAAATTCGAATCCGAAATCATCATTCCGTAGACTAGTATTAGGAATGACCATTCCGAACGCAAATCCATAAAAAGAAAATCCATAGTCAAGCTCTAGAATCAAATCCTGAATCGTCACCCAGAATCTGATTCCAAAACCCAAATACAGAAATCCTCTTTCAAGTTCCAAAATCAAATCCTGAATCGTCATCCAGAAATCTGATTCCAAAACTCGAAATATCGTTCACGTCTACCGAGACGTATCAAAACCGAACCTATCGGTTACCTGATCAACCGATTACACACCATACATTAGATTGGCTTCATAGAGAAATCAATCCCAACATCCACACAGCTCTAAGGCTGACCATATCCGACCACGTCGGAAAACTACTCATCGGACAACTACTCAGGTGAGTAATAAGTCATATGGGATTTACCTCGAAAAGAAGTTCAGTCCCATCATGCTCCACTCAACATCCAAGTAAGAGTAATAAACTCTCCACCTATCTAGATATCCAAATCACGATCCATATCCAACACTACGTCAACCGACCATAGACGTCACGATCCCCGATCGTCACGACGTCCAAAGTCCTCAACCCTTTCCAACATCTAAATTAGTCAACGACAAGACACGCCGAGACTGTGGGTTCTCACTGATTACCTCGTATCGATCCTTGTCATTCCACCTAGGAAAACCAAGAACGATCCAACACGATGACACCAAAATTCATCATATGTGAATGCAACCAAAACTCATTGCATTCACCACGTCACGTAACCAACATCATCTGTCACCAAGAAGAAAATGAGAAATCTCAGTCACCCCACTTCGATATGCTCAACTTCACCTGATGACCCAGAACAAATCCCGGGTCCACCAACCAATACACGATCAGTGTACTAGTGGCAACCAACAACATCTATATCATCAACGTCATCTACCACGGTAGAATCTGAGAAGTCACCCAAAATGACTTCGACATACCCATTACCAATGCGGAAAACCCGCATTCCTCTCGTCACCTCAATCGCAACCTCTCGCGATTTCGAAGCTCCAACCATATCGAAACCAACATACTTGGACATCAACCACGTGTCCCCGTTAGACTAGTTATGGACACATGCCCATTTACGACCGTATATGTACATCCAAAAGGATGTCAATTCATCCTAATCTGATGTACCACTCTACTGAAAAGTCACAATAGACCCCTGCTATGATCTGCAGTCAAATCTCTGCATACCGCCGTATCTGACCAATCCTCACCAATTCTGGCCAATACTGACCAACTGGACACTGATCCCTCATGATAATACTTGATCCTCACGTCTCAACTAACGCTGGATCTAATCCCGTCCATCCCTATCTGTGATCCACTCCCGGAACCCAATACCAAACATAAGCCCATCACGACAGAGTCACACCGTGTGCAAAACTGACAACCCTGGATCTCCGCTCATACCGAACGACGATCCCGTACCTCTACTCATATTGGAGAAATTCTGTCTCCCTCGTACCCGAAAACTCTGGGTACAGTCACCCTGACAACTCATGCGAGAAAAGGAAACGTCCCCTGAACGTCCCCGATTCCCAACAACCAAATCTACGACCACTCTCGGTAGTAGCGTCGGTCACATACTCTTGCAAACCTAACTACAAGACATCTCGATATCCAGGCTCCGCATCCAACGGAATCAACCGCTCGTACCAACTACTCCGTATCCCCGCTCCGGGATTCCATCGACAAGTACCAACCTTGATAATTTGTCCCACCAATCACTAACCAGCCGTACTCCGACTAACCCAAATGTCGTCTACCAGGTCGCCCACGACCTTAGTTGCACCAACTGTCCATCACAACTGAAGTAGCACGACAACCAACTCGGTCTAACCGATACGTACAATCCCGACTGCGAAGTGCAGTCCCAACACAAGCTGATATGACTAGACCGACTAACGAACCCCAAATCCGAATAGTCGTCAAAGTCACACCACTCGCTAACTCACATTTCCGAACCATACACCCAAAGTAGGGTTCCACGATTACACCTAGAGTTCCACTGAACCCACCTGCGAAAAGCAGTAAAATCAACAATCTGACCGACCCCGCGGTCTTGACATCGTAAAGACGTCAATCAAATCCTACCGTCAATCAACTAGGATTCTCCGAATCCGGCTGCTAACTGCCGACTGCAGTAAATCCATTTAACTCAACATAATCCGACCATCTAATCGTCACAACATCGAATCAGTCGTCGGAACCGATCCTACGACATCGAGAAAGATGATCCCAACTAACCGTCTCACGATCAAAATCTATAAGAATACGTTTATCCCTTTGTAGGGTCCCACACTGTCAACCTTGACAGAACTATGGCAACCCCGGCCTTAAATGCCGAACCAAGGCATGCCAATCCTACTAACTATCGTACCGGCACCTCAACATCAGGTTGACCACGAACTGTAGCCCATTGAGATATCACATCCTCGACCTGCGTACATTCCAAGAGCTACACGGTTGCTCGAATAGAGACAACCCCGCTCTGATACAACGTTGACAGGACCCATCCCAATCCCCCCGGGATTAGTGCGGGATGATCCAGATCCTGTCTGACACGAAGTGACAGACAAGGGATATTTCCGACCTTTACCCTCCCGGGCTATCAGAGTACGCCAGGATCCGGAGGAGGTATGTGATATCTCGGTCTCTGCTACAGTCCATATCCGATGTCAACCTGAAGGGCAGTCAAAACATTAAAAACTGTGAGTGGACAAAACAAAAGTTTATAAAAACATTTCATAAGACATTTGTACCCTCCACTAAAAAGCATGCATGCATTCGAAAACCATTTATCCAAAACAAACCATATGTGGGACTAAGCCCAAAGCAGATATAAACCAAGGTCGAAAGGACCACAATGAAAACGACCGTACGGGCCACTGCCCAAATCCATAAGGGACTCGGCCCCAAACCATAAAGAAACCAAGTACACGAGCCACTGCTCAAATCCTGGGCACACCTGTGCACACCACATATCATATATCATATATACATATAAGTCACGCAACCAATCCTGTCACGGTATCCAAAGCTACGCGCGTGCTACCCGGGTCTCAATCCGAGTCATCTCAAAGTCAAGGTCAATGTTCGCAGACCACTGATCCTACTCGAGGTAATAGTAACCATAGCCTTCCTGAGAGTAAGGAACCCAACTGGGGGGTGACTCCACTCAGTCGGTGCTCCGTGACTACTCCGGGGTCCACCCAGGCCAACGAACCTCCCCGGAGGAGATAATAGAAGTAAAGGAAGGTAGATGAACATATATATACATAACATAGTATCCATGCCCCGTTCCCCTGAACTGTCATGATCCATAATATCCATAGCCAAGGTAACATGCCGGTTCCCATAAACCGTCATGTACCGTAATAACATAACCAGGTAACATGCTGGTTCCCATAAACCGTCATGTACCGCAATGACCAACAAGGGTTCATGCCGATTCCCATAAACCGTCATGAACCATGATACCATATTAAGAGTTCATGCCGGTTCCCATAAACCGTCATGAACCGGAAAATCCATTTAAGGTTTGACTATGCCCAAACTACGCATTAAATTAAACATGTAATTCGAGTGTTATGCAATTTAAACCCTTTTTGTTTAGATGTAGTATTGATAAATAGGGATCGTTCTTAACCGGGGAAATTAGGGACATTAATAATGTGTTAGTGGAAGATGAATAAAAGAATAATGAATTAAAGAATTAGATAATCAAAGAATTAAATAATCAAAGAATTAACAATTTAAAGAATTAATGACTTAAAGATAAAAAGAATAGAGAATTAAAGAATTAAAGAATTAACTAATCAAAGAATCAATAAATTAAAGAGTAAAGGAATAAAAGAATAAAGAAATGAAAGAATCAAAGACTAATAAACTAAAAGTATGAAAGAATAAAAGAATAAAAGAATAAAGAATAAAAAGGGGGGTTTTGAAAAAGTTTGTGATCATGTAAATAAGTAAAAGCATAGATAAACTAATTTTACTTCTATTCTAATTCATGTACAAATGATCTTCTTAAAACACAAATCTTACCAACACTCTAATAATTGCAAATATTAAATCAATCACGAAATTTTACCTTAATCGTCTTAATTACCTTCATACATTTTTCAATACTATAAATGCACCGACAGCGGACAACACTTACAATATGATTCACCTTTTGTTTTTGACTGAATGCGCCGACAGCGATCAACATTAAGTCTCTTCAATTCTACTTTAAATGCACCGACAGCGGATAAAACACTTAACATTGAATTGAAGTATGAAGCACTAAAATGTATAAAATAACTAAAATTCATAAAGTAAGACACATGGAGATTGCATTTAACACTTACAAATATTAGTAAGAAAAACCTCACATATATTGAACTATAATCAAAACCAATAACAAAAATGAGAGTTTGAGTAGATAGAGAGTAATTGTTACACTTTCAAGATGGATGAAAACAATGGATTGTTATTCATATGATTCTCCGACAGCGGACGGAACCTTATGAAGATGGAGGAAATAAACTTGGGAAATATGAACTCAAACTCTAAACTTTGTATTGGAGATACTTTGCCAAAGTTTCTCTCAAAGAAGGCTCAAATGTGTGCCTCAAAGAAGGTGTGTTTCAACAAGTGAATTGAAACCCTATTTATAGGTGGAGAAAGCTACCAAAAATAATATAAAAATACAATAAAAAATGTTAAATAATGGAATGATGAGTAATAAAGATTTGTGATGATGTTTAGAAGTGGTTTGAGTTGTAAAGTTGTAAAATTGGGTTGGAAAGTGGTTGGAAAGTGGCTGGAAATTGAGTAGAATCTGCTGGAAAGAATTCAGCAGAGAGCAGCTGAAAATAACTACCCGAATTCGGTAGGCTGCTGCTGAAGGGGCGGCTGGGAGTTCGGCTGGGATGCGCTGAAGCTGCTTTGAGGAATTCGGCGCGCGCGCCAAAGAAGAGTCTTGGCGCTCGGCGGCACGCTGCAGTGGACTGCGATGAAGCTGCTGTTGCGGAATTGGGCCTGGAGCGAGCTGGGCCGCACGGGCCTGGGCTGCGACGCCTGTGGGCTGGACAGTTAGGCTGCATGCGGGCTGGATCTTCTTAGAAATGGGTTGGGCTGCAGAAATTGTTTTTGGGCTGCAAAGAACATTAAGTAATTAATTAATAACTTAATTAATTATTCCACCGAATTTCGTCCATAATTTAATCGTTATAATTCCGATCGAGACGATTCTTTCGCCAAAATGCTCCAAATTACAAACTTTAGTTATCTAAACATAAAAATCACAAAATAATTTATTTTATCAATTTATTTAATATTTTAATATTAAAAGTCAAGTATAAAGGGTATAAAATAATATAAAATAATGCTTATTTAACGTCCTATTAAATACCCCCACACTTAAACTTTGCTAGTCCCTAGCAAATACTAAAATCAAACTACGAATTCAAAACAAGTAGACCCTTAACCATTTGTCTCAAATTTCATTGTTATAATCATGACATAAATGATTTTCACTTAAAACATTTAAGCAAATGGAATTCGAGAGTTAATACATGGTAACAAAATGTTGAACAAGTAAGATAATGAGTAAATATGGTGAAGTGGAGTTCTGCACGAATAAGACAAGTATGAATCAACTCACAAGGATATGCACTCATAAATTCACTCAATTTGTGAGGGTTTGTGTTTGCACTCAAAGTATGTGAGAAATACTCACATAATCGAAATGAAGTACTTTTGCAAAATTTCAAACAAACACCTCAAGATAAAAACAAAACATACTTGCACAAATGAACCAAAACCATAAGCTTACTCAAGTGATTGACTCAACTAATCAAAATTTACCATCTTAAGGATCATAAGGTCTTTACGAAGGTTGTAATGGGGCTAAGTTTAGAGGCAAGGAATATATAGGACAAGTGGTGCTCAAATTCGTTCCAAGACTCAATAGACTCCCAAAACGTATCATAACTTCCCAACCTTAGTGCAATGATGTCAGTAATCCATCCCTTCGAACATAGGCCTAATTTCATCTTGTTGGGCCTCGAATTCATTCTTTGTGCCGGATTTACAAATGTAAAGGACTTAACTCAAACATTCATAATCAAACCTTATTACCTTGATAAAAACTTCAATATATCTTTTTTTTTTTCTTTCTTTTTTTTCATTTTTTTTTCATATATCAAGGTAATAACATGTGTCAAAAATACAACAATGTTTGAGTAAGTAAATCCACAAAATACACATAAAACTCTTTCAATATCATCATTTCCTCTTTACACAATCATTATGTCTTCAACCGAGTCCTTGGAACAAAGGTAAAAGATGTCTATACTAAGCTCAAGTGTTTAGATAATCATGGTGAGGAAAGAAAGGCTTAATGTGGGCTCAAAAGGGGGTAAAACTAAGGGGGTCGCAACTTGTGCGCACAAAATAGGGAACATGGATGTTTGAATTTGTGGTGTTAACCCTAATGCCTTAATCATTTCCAAAATCAGAGAATTTATTGACTTAAAAGCTTTGAAAATCACATAGAATAAGTTCTAGTGCTCTAGAGTTCATTAAAAGCTATGGCAAGCAGTTATGAGGCATATGTATATCAATTTAAACAAAGAACTTATGAATCACTCATCAAAGATGTATATAAGTTTTAAAGCTCACATAAGGTTCAAATGATTCATACTTATCATATCATGCTTATTTATGTACCAATTTACATGCATTATCTTCAAGTAGTAACACTTTTCACAAAATATTAACAAACAAATTCAAGTTGTAGTGATCATCTTTATAGCCATAACATATTCATTTCCGTTCATTTATATCATTGACAAGTTAAAGGGCAACTTGATACTCGTAAAAACACTACGTTAAAACAAAAAGACTCAAGAAAGCAATATTTTGTTTTTTTTTGTTTTTTTTTTCGTTAAGAAAGACTTAATAAAACAATTTCAAATTTAATAAAACAATTTCAAATGCACAAATAAATTTGTAAACCATTCCCCCATACTTCAATTCTACATTGTCCTCAATGTAGGAAAATACGAAATAATTAAACATAGAATCAAAGTAAGGAAGATGAAGAAAGAAAGAAAAACATAAACAAAGTAAAAGAGAGTGAAGGGTTGAAAGAAAGCAAATCTGTGTTGATGACTCTTTCACACTCGAGAACACATTGGGTTGCCTCCCAACAAGCGCTTGAAGTTTAACGTCCATCCAGCCTAGACCAAATTCTTTATCTGATGGGACGTAGAAGTACTCTGTCTGACTCCACATCGTGTCCTCCAATTGCCTCGATGTAAGGCTTCAATCGGTGGCCATTTACCTTGAACTCTTTTCCCGTTTCAATGCTTTTGATCTGTATGGCTCCATGGGCAAACACATTAGTAACAACAAAAGGACCTACCCATCTGGAGAATAATTTACCTGGAAAGAGTCTAAGTCGGGAATTGAACAACAAAACTTTCTGGCCAATGTCAAATGTTTTACTCTTGATCTGTTTGTCATGAAATGCCTTTGCCTTTTCCTTGTAGATCAGAGTGCTTTCAAATGCATCATTTCTTATTTCCTCAAGCTCACTCAGCTGGAGCTTCCGATGCAGACCGGCGTCATCTAGCTTGATGTTGAAAGTTTTGACGGCCCACCATGCTTTATGCTCTAGTTCCACCGGAAGGTGACATGCTTTTCCGTACACCAACCTATAGGGAGACATTCCTATAGGTGTTTTGTATGTCGTCCTGTATGCCCAAAGTGCATCATCCAACCGTTGGCTCCAATCCTTACGATTAGGGCCCACAGTTCGCTCTAATATCTTCTTGATCTCTCTATTACTGACTTCCGCCATTCCACTCGTTTGAGGATGGTAAGGTGTAGAGACTCGATGAGTGACACCATACCGTTTCATTAAAGCTTCAATGGTCTTGTTGCAGAAATGACTTCCTCCATCACTTATTAGGACCCGCGGGATCCCAAACCTGGAAAGAATGTTAGTTCTGAGGAAATCTGCAACAGTTTTAGAGTCATTAGTCCTGGTGGCCTTAGCTTCCACCCATTTTGATACATAATCAACAGCAAGTAAGATATAGAGATAGCCATTAGATTGAGGAAACGGACCCATAAAATCAATACCCCAAACATCAAATATTTCAACAGTAAGAACATAATGTTGTGGCATTTCATCCCTTCGTCCTAAGTTTCCTGATCTCTGACATTTATCACAGGCTAAACAGAATGAATGTGCATCTCTAAAAAGTGTGGGCCAATATAGTCCAGATTCTAAGATTTTGAGTGCAGTTTTCCTAGATCCAAAGTGGCCTCCACAAGCATGGCTATGGCAGAACTCTAGGACTGACCTATGTTCAATATCAGGGACACATCTCCTAATCAATAAATCTGCACAGTGTTTCCACAAATAAGGTTCATCCCAAATATAGTGCCTAACATGCTTTTTAAGTTTATCTTTTTGTGCACGGGAGAGGGTGGTGGGCAACTGTTTGGTGACTAAATAATTGACAATATCAGCATACCAAGGAGTACCTCCCTCGATTCTGAAGAGTTGTTCGTCTGGAAACATCTCTTGAATCTCCACAGGATCTCGTTCATGTGCAATGCGACTCAAATGATCCGCCACCACGTTCTCTACGCCTTTCTTATCTTTAATCTCGATGTCAAACTCTTGAAGAAGAAGAATCCATCAGATCAGTCTTGGTTTCGCTTCTTTTTTGGCTAGGAGATACTTCAGTGCTGCATGATCAGTGTAAATAATGACTTTAGTTCGAAGTAGATAAGAGCGAAATTTATCTAAAGCAAATACAACAGCAAGCAACTCCTTTTCTGTAGTGGTGTAGTTCATCTGGGCATCATTTAAGGTTCTGGATGCATAGTAGATGGCGTAGGGCTTCTTATCCCGCCTTTGTCCGAGTACGGCTCCAACTGCATAATCAGAGGCATCGCACATTAGTTCAAAGGGTAAGGACCAATCAGGGGCACAAAGAATGGGGGCAGTGGTTAAGAGATTTTTAAGCTTCTCAAAAGCTTCCTGACAGTCTGCATCAAAGACGAAGGGTGTCTCTTTCTGAAGCAGTCGGCACAAGGGCCTTGCAATGTGGGAGAAGTCTTGGATAAATCTTCTGTAAAATCCTGCGTGACCAAGAAATGAACGGATTCCTCTCACCGAAGTGGGAGAGGGTAAGTGGCGCACAGTATCAACTTTAGATTTATCGACTTCAATTCCTCTTTCAGAGACAATATGGCCCAAGACTATCCCTTGTCTAACCATGAAATGGCATTTCTCCCAGTTAAGTACCAGATTAGTTTCGACACACCTTTGTAAGATAAGTGCTAAGTGTTCTAAGCATGCATCAAAACTATCCCCAAAGACACTAAAATCTTCCATAAATACTTCAATTATTTTTTCGACGTATTCAGAGAAAATAGAAAGCATGCATCTTTGGAAAGTACCTGGGGCGTTACATAAACCGAAAGGCATTCTTCGGTAGGCAAAAGTGCCAAAAGGACAAGTGAAAGTCGTTTTATCTTGGTCATTTTGAGTGATACAGATTTGATTGTACCCGGAATAACCATCAAGAAAGCAATAATAGGAGTGACCTGCTAACCTTTCAAGCATTTGATCAATGAAGGGCAAAGGAAAGTGATCCTTCCTAGTTGCTTTGTTCAGGCGTCGATAGTCGATGCAGACTCTGTATCCGGTCACTGTTCGTTGGGGCACTAGCTCTCCTTCACTGTTCGCAACAACTGTGACTCCACTTTTCTTTGGGACTACTTGGACTGGTGAGACCCATTTGCTGTCTGAAATTGGGTAGATGACACCACAGTCCAAGAGTTTGATGACCTCTTGTTTCACGACTTCCATCATTGGAGGATGGAGGCGACGTTGGGCTTCGCGAGAGGGTTTTGCATCATCTTCCAATAAGATTCGATGCACACAAGTTGTAGGGCTGATTCCCTTGATATCTGACAGAGTCCATCCAATGGCTATCTTGTACTTTGTCAAGACCTGTACCAGTCTATCTTCCTGTGACTCGGTTAGTGCAGAAGACACTATGACGGGCAGAGTGTCGTCCGAGCCAAGATAGGCATACTTCAGGTGGTCAGGCAAAACTTTGAGCTCGAGAACGGGGGCCTGAATCACTGAAGGAGGAGTGGCATTAGTACTAATTGGAAATGACGAGGGTACCTGATGATTCACCATTCTAGGGGTCTCATTTAGGGTCATGACTTCATCCCAAATTCGAGGTTCTAGTTCGTAATCTGTATCCTCAACCAAGGCGTCCCCTGATTGCGTTAGGCCAACTCCTTTCTGGATTATCATGTTGAGTGTGTCTTCTCGAATTGAATCAAAATGTTTCTCTGCGAGAGAAGTGCACACGTCAGTAGAAAAAGTAGTATGAGTTGCGGAACTAGGGTACCTCATGGCATCAAAGATGTTGAAGCCAATCTCCTCTCCGTCTACTTCCATAGTTAATGTTCCATTGAACACATCAATCTTTGTCTTGGCAGTTCTCATGAATGGTCTTCCCAACAGCATTAGTGGAGCTTGATTCGTAGGGGAATCCTCCATGTCTAGGACATAAAAGTCAGCGGGGAAAATGAGCTGGTTAACCTGCACAAGAACATCTTCGACGTATCCCTTAGGATACACATTAGAGCGATCAGCTAATTGAATGATAATATCGTCATGCTGTAATTTACCTAGACCTAGGGTAACATATAGTGAATATGGCATAACATTAATGGATGCTCCTAAGTCTAGCATGACTTTATCAAATGACTTGTTACCAATCACGCAGGGAACAGAAAAACTCCCTGGATCCTTCAACTTTGGGGGTAGCCGACGCTGGATTACAGCAGAAACTGTTTCACTCACCATCACAACCTCCTTCTCCCTCGTCTGGCGCCTTGGAGTGCATAACTCTTTCAGAAATTTTGCGTATTTCGGCACTTGTTTGATGCACTCGATCAAGGGCATGTTGATTTGCACCCTTTTGAAGATCTCCAAGATTTCCTCATCGGATTCATTCTTCTTAGATTTGGCAAGCCTACTTGGAAATGGTGCATGCACAAACGGGGAATTAGTAACAACCGAACTTGAAGGGATTGGGTTATTACCTTGTGTGTGGGTAGGTTGAACTGGCGGTTGTGTCATGGTGGTCTTAATTGCCACCTTGTGCTTTTCAGCCTCAGAAACGGCTGGATCTGGTTCTATTTCTCCGAGCACTTTACCACTTCGAGTGGTGATTGCATTGGCTTCAGGTCTTACATTTGGGTTGGGTGTAGGTTGAGGTGGAAGCACCCCGCTAGCTTGGATCTTACCCATGAAGTCCACGACCTTGTCCATTTGGTCCTTGAGATCAGCGATGTCTTTTTGTTGATTTTGCTGACCTGTGACAAGAGCCTGAGTTGACGCCATTAGTGTTTGCTGCCCTTGGGAAAGAGCAGCCAGCATTTTATCATAATCAGGATTAGAAGATGAAGAAGTATGATTATTTGCATGATTATGAGAAAAGTTAGAAAATGGGACCGGGGGCCTTGGTTGCCATGTGGGCCTTGGTTGCCATGTGGGCCTTGGGAACTGGTCTGGGACACGGTTTGGCCCGGTCGACATGTGCTGAGGGTTTAGGACATTGTTCGGATCTCTCCAACTGTAACCTTGGGTCCTTGGCCCTCCTTGAAAGCCTCCAATGGCGTGTGCCATTTCAGTTCCGGAGTCTTCCTCCCTTGCAGTGTAGGGACATTGTTCCTCAAGATGGCCTTGAGAGCATATGGAACAAACTGGAGCTACCTGTTTCTTTAGCTCAAGCATATTTGAAAGCATAGAGGTGATCTTATCTAACTTAGAATCATTTATAGCATGGGAACTTACCTCATGTACCTTTCTAGAAATAGGATCGGCACCTTCGTATTGTGCATCATTGAGTGCACGGCTTTCAAGTAGTGCACGACCATCTACTAGGCTCCGAGCTAAGAAACTTCCATTAGCTGCAGCATCGAGCAGTCCTCTATCCCAACCTTTGAGTCCTTCATAAAAGTAGGTTAAAAGATAGCCTTCTGTGATCCCGTGAGTAGGGCATGAAGCACAAAGTTCCTTAAACCTCTCATAGTACTGGCTGAAATTCTCATCATGTTCTTTCTGCCTGATTCCAGTGATCTCTTTTCTTAAGACCGTAATCTTTGAGGCAGGGAAGTACTTGGTAAGAAACTCCTGAACCAACTTCTCCCAAGAGTCAATATGATTGGGTGGGAGACTTAAAATCCATACCCGTGCTCTTTCTTCCAAGGACAATGGGAAAGCTTTCAGCTTCATGATTTCCAAGTCCGCATCATCCAGACACATACTACTAATGATGAATTAGAACTCCGTTAAGTGTTTGTGTGGATCTTCATTTCTGATTCCACGGAACTTGGGTAGTTGATGAAGGACTCCACTCTTAAGCTCAATATCTTTCTTGTTGGTTCGAGGCTCGGGATACTGGATGCAGAAGTCTGTAGTGCCATTTGTGTTTGCACATGTCTGCTCCCGGATACTCAGGTTTCGTGCCATGGTTATCGGTGTTCCGAAAATCTGTTCTTCTTCTGAATTACTCTTCTCGCTTTTGGACTCACCGAATATTGGGGATGGAGGTTCGAACGAACTGGTTTGCTTAAGTGCGTCTCTGAATGTGGCGTTGCTTGGTGAGATGTCAAGTTGTCTTCTCAGCCGATCAAGCTTAGATTGATGAGCACGCATTCATAAGTTCGTACCTCTATGAAAACAAAACTCTAAGTTAGAAGGCAAGTATACACAAGAAGAGATAATAAGAGTAAGATAGTAGAGATTGCATAAAGTATCACATAAATGGAAACCAGGATTAACAAAAAGTTACGTTAATGGAAAGAAAATGCACAAGTTCCAAAATTCAAACTAATAATGCAATAAATAGAGTTTTAGAGTGTCATGAATAACTTTCTCCTTCCGCTTCTCATAGTACTTTCCTGGGCGTACGGCCTGCGCGTACTGATAACCACCATTCCACCATTCAACATTAATCATGGCCAGTTGAGATAGATGTAACGCGAGAAGCAAGGATAATTTTAAGAGCACCCCGAGGCTAGCTTGGCATATACTCCATTGGTGTTCCCTTTCTTAATCCAAAACTTGTCACCAGTCATAACTCTCCTAGACACCATAATTAATCCAAATGATGACGTAGAGAATTACCAAACCCTAGTGTTTACAAACTCCGCCCCAACCTCATGTCCATAGATTCGAGTCTATGGTGTGTGGTGATGAAATCCACACATCATGAAGGGTTAAGGAGAAAGTAAATAAAAGGGGCACTACCTGTTCCCGAAAGTAAGATTTTGAAGAAAAAGGGACTAAGAGATTCATGCAACTCTAAAACAATTAATAGGAAACAATACTTACACTTTAGGAAATTCAAAGATGAATAAAGTTTCATAAAAAAAAAAAAATTAATTTTTTTTTATTTTTAATTTTTAATTTTTTTTTAATTTTTTTTTAAATTTTTAATTTTTTTTTATTTATTCCGAATTTTCTTTTTTTCATTTAAAATTTAAAGTTTAACAAGACATAAACAAATAATTGATTACATAAAAATAAAATAAGTGTAAACATAAAGTTAGTGGAAC
Source organism: Prinsepia uniflora (assembly GCA_032719365.1). Lineage (NCBI taxonomy): Eukaryota > Viridiplantae > Streptophyta > Magnoliopsida > Rosales > Rosaceae > Prinsepia > Prinsepia uniflora. Next base: position 47,882,483 of record CM064864.1, read on the forward strand.
ATAAAGGTTATGTAATAAAATTAAAAGAAAGTTAATGGAATAAAGTTAATGTAATATAATTAAAGTTAAGGGAATAAAGAAAAAGTGTGAATATTAAGTTAATGGAATAAAATATAATGGAATAAATAAAAGTAAAAGTAAAGAAAAGTGAACATATAAAATATGCATTTATGACAAGTACCAAATTTAATATGAACAAATATATATATATATATAAAAAAAAATTATGAACATTTATGAACAAGTATAAATTAGAAATTAAGAATAAGTAAAATATGAGCATTATAAACAAACATAATAAGAATAATAACAAGATGGATAAATAAAATATAAACAAGTAAGTAAATGTTATAAACAAATATAATATTAACAAAAGTAAAATTTATAAACAAGTATAATATGCACAATTTGTATACATACACTAACAAATTAAAAATGATTTTCAATTTCCCCGGCAACGGCGCCAAAAATTGACTATGCCCAAACTACGCATTAAATTAAACATGTAATTCGAGTGTTATGCAATTTAAACCCTTTTTGTGTAGATGTAGTATTGATAAATAGGGATCGTTCTTAACCGGGGAAATTAGGGACATTAATAATGTGTTAGTGGAAGATGAATAAAAGAATAATGAATTAAAGAATTAGATAATCAAAGAATTAAATAATCAAAGAATTAACAATTTAAAGAATTAATGACTTAAAGATAAAAAGAATAAAGAATTAAAGAATTAACTAATCAAAGAATCAATAAATTAAAGAGTAAAGGAATAAAAGAATAAAGAAATGAAAGAATCAAAGACTAATAACCTAAAAGTATGAAAGAATAAAAGAATAAAAGAATAAAGAATAAAAAGGGGGGTTTTGAAAAAGTTTGTGATCATGTAAATAAGTAAAAGCATAGATAAACTAATTTTACTTCTATTCTAATTCATGTACAAATGATCTTCTTAAAACACAAATCTTACCAACACTCTAATAATTGCAAATATTAAATCAATCACGAAATTTTACCTTAATCGTCTTAATTACCTTCATACATTTTTCAATACTATAAATGCACCGACAGCGGACAACACTTACAATATGATTCACCTTTTGTTTTTGACTGAATGCGCCGACAGCGATTAACATTAAGTCTCTTCAATTTTACTTTAAATGCACCGACAGCGGATAAAACACTTAACATTGAATTGAAGTATGAAGCACTAAAATGTATAAAATAACTAAAATTCATAAAGTAAGACACATGGAGATTGCATTTAACACTTACAAATATTAGTAAGAAAAACCTCACATATATTGAACTATAATCAAAACCAATAACAAAAATGAGAGTTTGAGTAGATGGAGAGTAATTGTTACACTTTCAAGATGGATGAAAACAATGGATTGTTATTCATATGATTCTCCGACAGCGGACGGAACCTTATGAAGATGGAGGAAATAAACTTGGGAAATATGAACTCAAACTCTAAACTTTGTATTGGAGATACTTTGCCAAAGTTTCTCTCAAAGAAGGCTCAAATGTGTGCCTCAAAGAAGGTGTGTTTCAACAAGTGAATTGAAACCCTATTTATAGGTGGAGAAAGCTACCAAAAATAATATAAAAATACAATAAAAAATGTTAAATAATGGAATGATGAGTAATAAAGATTTGTGATGATGTTTAGAAGTGGTTTGAGTTGTAAAGTTGTAAAATTGGGTTGGAAAGTGGTTGGAAAGTGGCTGGAAATTGAGTAGAATCTGCTGGAAAGAATTCAGCAGAGAGCAGCTGAAAATAACTACCCGAATTCGGTAGGCTGCTGCTGAAGGGGCGGCTGGGAGTTCGGCTGGGATGCGCTGAAGCTGCTTTGAGGAATTCAGCGCGCGTGCGCCGAAGAAGAGTCTTGGCGCTCGGCGGCACGCTGCAGTGGACTGCGATGAAGCTGCTGTTGCGGAATTGGGCCTGGAGCGAGCTGGGCCGCACGGGCCTGGGCTGCGACGCCTGTGGGCTGGACAGCTGGGCTGCATGCGGGCTGGATCTTCTTAGAAATGGGTTGGGCTGCAGAAATTGTTTTTGGGCTGCAAAGAACATTAAGTAATTAATTAATAACTTAATTAATTATTCCACCGAATTTCGTCCATAATTTAATCGTTATAATTCCGATCGAGACGATTCTTTCGCCAAAATGCTCCAAATTACAAACTTTAGTTATCTAAACATAAAAATCACAAAATAATTTATTTTATCAATTTATTTAATATTTTAATATTAAAAGTCAAGTATAAAGGGTATAAAATAATATAAAATAATGCTTATTTAACGTCCTATCAAGGTTCCCTGACCTGAAATCAAAACCGTAAAGTAGCTTGGGTCTCGTACCCGAACATAGGACATCAGTTGGGCACCGTGCCCGAAATCTGAGGTCATATGCCCGAGACAAAACCAAATGGGTCTCATACCCGAGTTTATCCTTTTGAAATCCAAATCCAGTTCATTTAAATCAATAAAGAAATACAGACCCGTATAAGCACCGTATAAGGCCGAATCCTTGAAATACGTGCTTATACGTAACCACATACAAATGCACCCATGGCATTACAAACAAGGATTTAAAACATATAATAAACATTTATGCATGCACCAATTTAGAAAACAAGGTCCACTCACAGACCGTCCGAGCTGCCGCCTTGATTTGCGTGCCATACGGCTCCCGGAGCCGATCACCGTCACCGGGACTCCCAAACCTGTCCAAATCGTAATAGAGGGTTACTAACTACTTAATTAACCTCCTACCAAAGCCCCGTAATTTTCCCATATTTTTAACTATTTTTAATCCCGAACCTAAACCTTTCGATGCCCCGAAACATACCGAGACGATGTCTGATCGACACGAAACCAGTCCCAAAATGTTCGTTACATCGAATAGAAGATTTCGTATGTTGGAACCTTCCCCAGATTCCCTGCCACGCGCCCTCACGCGCCGCCTGAACTGGCTGCTACAGTACCTGCTTCACGCGCCTGCTACAGTACCTGCTGACGTCATCGCTGACGTCATCTGACAGCTGTCAGGTCTGACATGTCAGACTCTGACATGTCAGACTCTGACAGCTGTCAGGTCTGACATGTCAGACTCTGACAGGTGCCACGTGTCATGCTCCCATTGGTCCACGTCACTGTGTTGTTAGTGCCACGTGGCAGTCTGACATGTGCCACGTGTCATCACGGCACTGGTCCACGTCTGTGCCACATGTCAGCCCTTGATTGGGCCACGTCACTGACATGTCAGTGCTGACTGTGCACTGACATGTGACTCGTGTCGGCTGATGAGTGGTCCACGTCACCTGACAATCTGACAGGTGCCACGTCATCATGCCACGTCACCACCGTCAACCTCGCACAGCCGGTCCGGGCCGGCCGGTCCGGTTTTTCCTGCAACTTGGACCGGCGTAACCGGTCCAGGTCTCCTCCTCCCTCATTTTCGGTCCGTTTGCTTCCATTCCAACTCCCAAATTCCTATTTCTTCATTTCCTATCAATCCTAATTAACTAAACAACCTAAAACCTACGAAATCCGACCGGTCCAATTTGAACCTCACGGTTCGATTTTTCCCGATCAGTCTACACGGCTTCTCAGCCGTCAACCACCACCAAAACCCCCTTAAAACCTTCCTAGCATCCTAATAATCATTTCCTAATCATTTAAAACCAACCATAATGCTCACATCGAAAAATAAGGAAAAATGGGCTTACCGGGTACCCGATCGGGTTTTGGGTTCCAGCCACCGTTCACGGCGGCCCTGGCCATCCAAGCCGGCCACCTCAACTCCCTCTGCCTCCTGGTCCTCTGTCCTGGTCTTGGGTACAATTTGGATGGGTTTGGGTTGCACGGGAATGAGAGAAAATGGTGAGATCGGGTGGGTTGTGTTTGAAATGGAGAAAATGAAAATGCACGGTGAAGTGCATGTATGTAATGTGTTGTCCAGTGGATGAGTGACACTTGTCACTCATCCATTGGTTGCTAAAAAGCAACTGGGCCCACTAAAGACAAACTGCACTTTTTGTCTCGTAAAACGTGCCATCGTGAATAGTAACTAGGAACTTCCGTGAACCGTAACTTCGCCGTCGAACGTCCGAATTCGACGTGCCGCCTGTCTACGGATTCGTATCGTCCTTATCTACGTAACGGTCTTCGGCCCTCGGCCATCGGACCTCCCGGTCAAAAAGTCAACATTTGACCCCTTTTATCCAAAATTACCAAAATGCCCCTAAACTTCCGAACGTCATAACTCCCTCCTCGAACGTCAGAATTGAACGTGCCACCTGTCTATGAACTCGTGACGTCACGAACTACGTCACGGTCATCGGTCAAAGTCCATTTGACAGCCCGATTAAAAAGTCAACGTTTTGCCACCACCAGGGGAAAAACGGTCATTTCGCATCGTTCGTCCGATTTCGCCCAACTAATCACGGATTAGCCTTACTAATCGTGATTAGTCACTAATCTAATCCTGGAATTTGGGACGGGTCGTTACAATATGACTTCAAATGAGTCATCTCTGATAAACCTAGACAGAACCTTGAAGTGTAGGGTGAAAATGGGCACATGAGAGCTAGTAGAGGCCAAAGGGAAAGGAACTCTGGTCATTAAAACTCAGAATGGAGACAAGATGATCAAGGAAGTTATGCTGGTAACTGGCCTAGATGAGAATCTGCTGAGTGTGGGGTAGATGGTGGAGCATGGATACAATCTTGTATTTGAAGGCAGGCAAGCCACAATTTATGACCAAGGACAAAAGATTGCTTGTGTTGCCATGACAAGGAACAGGTGTTTTCCACTGTCCTTTCAGGAAATTCTGCCTGTGGCAAAGGTTGCAATTGAAGAAGGCGGTAACTAGCTATGGCACAGACGTTTTGGTCATTTAAACCAGTCCAGTTTAATCTCCTTAGCAAGTGAAGACATGGTGATTGGGCTTCCAGGAATATCTAAGAAGGAGGGAGTATGTGAAGCCTGTGTTATGGGAAAGCAACATGTTGAAACATTTGGCAGAGACAAAGGCTGGAGGTCAACAAAGTTGCTAGAACTTATTCACACTGATGTGCGTGGACCTATGCAAACAGAGACCTTCAGTGGAAACAAGTACTTCCTAACCTTCATAGATGACTACTCTAGAATGTGCTGGGTTTATTTTCTCAGAAACAAGTCTGGTGTGTTCAATGCCTTCAAGAAATTCAAAGCAATGGTTGAACTTCAAACAGGCTACAAGATTGTCAAAGTTAGAAGTGACAGAGGTGGAGAGTTCACCTCACATGAGTTCTTAAACTACTGTGAAAACCTGGGAATTCAGAGACAGCTTACAGTTGCATACTCTCCACAACAGAATGGAGTTGCAGAGAGGAAAAACAGGACAATTGTGGAGATGTCTAAAGCTATGATGCATGATAAGAGGATGCCCTATGTTTTCTGGGCAGAAACTGTGAACACTGCAGTTTACCTGCTTAATAGGTGTCCTACTCATGCTGTCAAAATGAAAACACCTTTTGAAGTGTACAGTGGAAGGAAACCAGTGTGAAACATTTGAGAATATTTGGTTCAATCTGCTACTTTCATGTTCCTAATCAACTTAGACAAAAGTTGGATGCATCAGCTGAAAAAGGAGTATTTGTTGGATATGGGAGTTGTGAAAAAGGGTACAGAATCTATTGTCTTAAAACTAAGAAAATAGTTGTATCAAGGTCTGTGACTTTCAATGAGAATTCTATGTGGAACTGGGAAGCTCAAGAAGAGTCAAGTCTGTTTCCCTCTGAAGTTACTGTTGAAGTTACCACTGAAGTTGGCACTGAAGTAACAGCAGCAGACAATGATAACTCAGAAACAGATCAAGAAATGCAAGGAAATCAGGTGAATTCTGGAAGTGAGACTGATTCTGAACCTAGCAGCACTCCTATCAAGCTAAGGAGTTTGAGTGATGTCTATGCTAGCTGTAGTGTGGCCTTGTGGAACCTAAAAACTATGTGGAAGTAGCCAAAGATAAAGCATGGCAGAAAGCCATGGAAGCTGAGTTAGAGATGATAGAAAAGAATGGCACATGGAGTCTTGTCCCAAGACCATCTGAGAAACCTATTGTTGGGGTTAAATGGATCTACAAGACTAAACTCAACTTAGATGGGTCAATTCAGAAGTTGAAAGCTAGATTGGTGGCTAAAGGATACACACAAAAACCAGGAGTCGATTTCAATGAAACCTTTGCACCAGTTGCAAGGTTCGATACCATCAGAACTCTGATTGCACTAGCAGCACAAAGAGAGTGGAAGCTGTTTCAGTTGGATGTAAAATCAGCCTTCTTGAATGGTGTCTTGGAGGAAGAGGTTTATGTGGATCAACCTGAAGGGTATGAGTTAAAGGGTCAAGAAGGGAAGGTCTACAAACTGAACAAGGCCCTCTATGGTCTAAAATAGGCACCAAGGGCATGGTATGATGAAATTAACTCATATTTACTTAACTGTGGTTTCCAGAGAAGCCTAAGTGAAGCTATACTCTACTTGAAGGTCAAGAAAGATGAGGGGACTTTGATAGTATCAATCTACGTGGATGATATCATCTATACAGGAGATAGTGTGAGTATGATGAAGGAGTTTAAGCAGGAAATGATGGAAAAGTATGAAATGACTGATCTTGGTTTACTGCACCATTTCCTAGGCATGGGAATCCTGCAAAATACCTCTGGTATCTACTTACATCAAAGAAAATATGCATCTACACTGTTGGACAAATTTGGGCTTAAGGGATGCAAACCAGTGAGCATTCCCTTAGCTGCAAATGAGAAATTACAGAAGGAGGATAACAGTGAACCTGCAGATGAACATGTCTACAGGCAAATTGTTGGAAGTTTACTGTATTTAACAGCCACAAGACCAGACATCATGTATGTTGCTAGTCTTCTATCAAGGTTCATGCACATGCCTACCAAGAAGCATTATGGAACTGCTAAGAGGGTGTTAAGGTACATTCAAGGGACTCTAGATTATGGCCTTGAATACAAGAAAGGGCAATCAGCTACCCTAATTGGATTTTGTGATAGTGATTGGGGAGTTTCTGAAGAAGACAGTAAAAGCACATCAGGATATGCTTTTACATTTGGAAGTGAGGTATTTTCTTGGGCCTCAGTTAAGAAATCAAGTGTTGCTTTGTCAACTGCTGAAGCAGAATATGTCAGTGCTTCAGAGGCTACAACTCAAGCAGTTTGGCTCAGATTTGTCCTACAGGATTTTGGTGAAGAACAGATGGAACCTACAGTCTAATGTGTGACAATATGTCTGCAATAGCTATGGCAAAGAATCCAGTTTTTCATCAGAGAACTAAGTATATTAACAGGAAGTTTCACTACATAAGGGATGTAATTCAGAATGGAGAAATCCAACTACATTTCTGCAAATCTGAAGATCAGCTAGCTGACATGTTCACTAAACCTCTCCCTAAGATCAGGTTTAACTACCTAAGGTCCCTACTTGGAGTTAAATCAGTAAGCAGCTTAGGAGGGAGTATTGAAGATTAAGCTGCTACTGCACTGTGTGTGATCATGTTGCAGGGCAGCTGATCTAAACACTCTCTAAAAGGTTCTTGACACCTGTAAAGTGACTAGAAGAATTAGAATGTGACAGCTGTGAGTTTGTTAGAGCTGTGAGGGTGTGTGTGTGAGTGTCTTAAGGATCAAGTAAAATCATGTAGTGTGTGTGATGAGTGAGGCAATTAATTCCAGCCGTGTGAGGTGGAAGTGTGTGTGTATGTAAGGAGAAATCATCACAAGAATCAAATAGAACAAAAACTGTGTGAATCTCTACAAAATTATTTTTCAGAGAAAGCACTAAAACAATTACTCAGAAGCTCTCTTGAGCATTTTGACAAACACTTGCTGTTCATCATCATTTTCTCTTCTTCATTGTAATCAATTCATATTGCAATCAATCCAAATACAAACTCAGTCATACACAATCCTAAACTAGCCTAATCCAATCGTTTTTTCAGCTAAGAGTAAAGAAATGAAGAGTACCTATTTTGTATTCTTTTTCATCTTCATGTTTCTGAAAGCAAACTGATCCTTCCTCTGCTCAATCATCTGAAACCAATAGTTTTCGAATCAAGCCCCTAGTTTGGATGATCTTTTGGCTTTGTTGATCAATGCTATTGGGACATTGTGGGCGATAATGCGACCTCATTTTACCTCGTGGTTCATAATCATGGGGTGACTTTAAGAAAATTAGTCGTACCCTCACTTTTCTTTTTCCGAAGATGGATCATCCAACCAAGGTGACTTTCCAGCCTATTGTCTTGTGTCATGTAATTTATAAAATTATTTCCAAAACTATTGTAAACAGGTGTAAAATAGTAGTGCCATCTCTCATCTCTGAGTACTAAAGTTCCTTAATTCCCTCCCGATTAATCACGAACAATATAATTGTAGCTTTTGAGAGTATCCATGTGATTAATCATCGTGGAATGGTTCTCAAACATTGTATGTCCAAAGCATATGACCCTATTGAGTGGCATTATCTAGTAGGCATGTTAAGATGTCTAGGTTTTACTAAAAGGTTGGTCTCCCTGATAATGGATTGTGTATTTACTATTAATGACTTGGTTTAGATTCATGGTTAGGTTTCTAGTAATATTGTTCCAACAAAGGGAGTGAGACAAGGGGGATCCTCTACTCCTTTATCTTTTCCTTATATGTACGAAAGCTTTCGGTGCTCTGTTATCAAAGGCTCGACGTACTCATCAGACTCATGGATGTTTGTGGCTCCCAGCGCTCCTACTCTTTCACACTTATTCTTTCTAATGATAGCCTTTCTTTTTTTTTTTTCTAGAAAGGCAGCAATTATTGGAGATTTTAAAGGAATATGAGCGTGCCTCAAGCCAACTTATTAATTTTGAAAAATCTGCGGGTTGTTACCTAGTAGGCATGTTGAGATGTCTAGGTTTTGTTGAGAGGTTGGTCTCCTTAATGATGGATTGTGTATCTACTGTTAGTTACTCGATTCAGAATTGTGGTCTTGATTTGTTATGCTTGGTTGTAGAATTACAGCAGTTATAGGTTGCTTAGAAGCAATAGGAGCATGTCTTAGGATGACTTATTAATTTTGAAAATTTGCGCCTGTTATAGTGTAACAGTTTGAAAATTCAAGAAAAATGAAAACTGGAAAATTTAAGTAAAAATGTCGATTTTTCCTGATAAGATCAAATGTCTGATTTTTTGGTCGGGATAACCTTTGAACATTCTGTGAACATCATTATGTATGTATTGAACTCTTGATTAAGTAGCGAGTGGCATGCCAAAATCAGAGATCAAATACGTTCGTTATGGATCAAAATCTTCTAAGGGCATCTTGGTAATTTTGGTCATAAAGGTATTTTGGTCATTTTTTAAAAGAAGCCTGGAATATTCTAGAAAAAGCTCCATTTTCCCCCCTTTATTCCTTCATCGACTTAGTGGGCTATAAATATTATGTGTAGCGATTTGTATGGGCATTCGGTGGTGGTTGCCCGAAAATAGAAAAAAAGTGGGAAAAAAAAAAGAAAAATTGGGAGAGGAAGAAAGAGCGGAAAGGAGATCATGAAATGAGAAGGGGAGATAGAAGTTGAGATGAAAAGAAGAAAATAAGATGAAGGGTGGTGGTCTGAGATGAACTTAGAAAATAGAATTGTGAGGCTCAAATTTGCGGGTAAGGTGAAAAGCGCTCTGGAGGTTAGTTTTAATGTTGAAGAAAGGACTTGAGGGGATCATTTAGCTCCCGAGACTCTCATAAGGTAATAATAATGGTGGTTGGGATGAGGAAAAGTAGAGAAAAAGGATTTTGGAACCATAACCGATGGTTCAAATAATCTAAATTTCATTGAGGTAAGTTTTTCTTGTTTTGATCTCACGGATCTTCCTCCAGGACTTTGTAGATTTTGTTAGACAATTAAGCCAGGAAAAAAAGATGTGAAAATTGGATGAAAGATTTGGGTCACGGTAGCGGTTCAGGTAATCCAAAGCTAGGACCCGCAAGAGGTAGAAGACAAGCTCTGCGCAGGAGGGTGAGACCCACACGGAGTGGCTATCCTTAGTTATTATTAGCATGTGGAGGCACTTGGCTCTTTTTTTGGGGTTTTGGTCAACACAAAAAATGTTCCTCTGTTAATTATGTGTCTAATGGTGTAGGGTTTGAATAATTTGGAAGCTTTCAACCACGCAATGGTTGTAAAGCAAGCTTGGGAATTTGAAGCTTTCAACCAAGCAATGGTTGTAAAGCAAGCATGGGAATTTGAAGCTTTCAACCAAAAAATGTTGTAAAAACACCCTTCTTTGATCGTTTCCTATATGTTAAAAGCTCATTATTTTGCTAATAAGGACTTAATGGAGCCAGGAGATCATTTAACAGGGACTTATATGTAGGCTTGGCACAGGGGAATCTATATATGTGTTTGGTGATAGGTGGATCCCATGACCACACACCATTCAATCTATTTTGAACCAGGTGTGACCTGCTAAGGCTCTTGTTTCTTCACTTATATCCACAGATGGTGGCTGTAATCAGAATGTTAAGAATTTTTTCTATCTATAGGATGTGCATGTCATTCTTAGTATTGTTTTTCCTTCTATGCTTCACTTTGTGGATGGTGGATTTAGGTTCTATATGGAGAACGGGAATTATTCTATTAAATCAGGGTATTATATTTCTTTGGATCACTTGGAACATCAGTCTAGTTGGGTGGTAGAAGACCTTTAATGTTAGTCACTTAGCGATGTTAGAAGCCTCTGTGGAAAATAAGTTGAAGCAGCTCCTTCGAAAGGCTAATTTGGATATCCTATCCACGGACATTAACTTGTTACCAAAAAAAATTATTCCTTCCTAAATTTGTTGTAGGTGTGGTAAATGGAATGAAGATACTTCCCATGCTTTGTGGAGTTACAAGACGAGTCAGTAGGTGTGGTGAGTTTCCAACCTGCCTCTTTCTAGCTTACTTACTGTGGGCCGTGCTTGTGATATTTTCGAGTTTGCTTGTACTAAACTCTCAATGCATGAGTTTGAACAATTTGTTTTTATATGTGGAATGGTGTGGAGTGGAAGAAACAAAGCGGTACATCATTTTCTTGTCATGGAGCCTAATGTGGAGAATAAACTCTCCCGAAATTATAGGAAGGTTAAAGTTACGCAAGACAATGAATTTTTTTTATACATTGGAAGAGTCTGTTTTGTTATTAATAAACTAGAACGCAGGAAGGGAATAACAAAAAGAAAGGAAATCCAATAATTATTCATCAAGGTTTAATTTATTCAATGACCAGAATTAAACTATATAGCTTGATATTATATATCAATAATACGGAATGTTTTTAAAAGAAATTAAAAGAATAAAATATAAAGTTATAAAGTAAAGCAATAAAATATAGGAAACTTGACAGGACCCGTCCCAACTGGACGTCAAAAACCGTGCCCGGTCCTGCTCCCGTCTGACAAGTCAACTAAAGGTCCGAAACTCCCCTTCAGTGCTTGCCAGACAAGGGATGTTCGCGCGGATTTCTGCTGCTGTCACTGCCTCACGATCTGTCCCGAACGTCGTACCACGGCCTGGAGGGTCACAAAACAGAAAAGGTGTGAGTGGACAAAAATGACCACTTATAAAAACATTAATAAGAATACAATCTTACCCTCCAGTTTTCACAAACTTGCATGCATATCGTAAAACACGAGTGACCGATAAAATCAAAACATATTTTCCCATGGTCCATAAAACTCATGTTTACCAAATCAGTTCATGTTATAAAACATCAAATCTCGGCTCTCAGGCCAAAACATGTGAAAACATAATCACCTGGCCACAAAGACCAAAAATCCGTACTCAATACCAGTACATCATCACAATCAATACCAATCAGCACTAGTCACCAGTGCTCCAGAACTATAACAATCCAATCAATCCGCACTACTCACAAGTGCATAAAATATCACAAATCACATATGCACTACTCACAAGTGCACAATCAATCAAACTGCACTACTCACAAGTGCTGCACTACGCGTAGGCCAATATCCAGTCACTCTCTCGGGAACAGACACCTCTGGGCTCAACCCCCTCGGGCTCAGTCACCTCTGGGCGAACACATCCCCAGGATCAGACACCTCCGAGTGGTACATCCAGGCTCAGTCTCATCCGAGAAGCTGACTACCATAGGATCAACTCCCGATCCTACAATCACATCCCCCAAGCTCCGGTCGTCTGGGTAATCCCCCCAAGCACCGGCCATCTGGGAATATCACAATCACAATGAAAACCATTCCGGGAATTACATCCCAAAACATTTCAATCAAATCTCGACTTCATACCAAGTCAAGATCATTCTCAACTGGGTCTCAAGCCCAAAATACCTTTTACACATAAACCGTTAAAATCACATTTAAATCAATAGAATAATCCGGAAATCATCATTGACTCACCAACCAAGTCAAAATATCATTTTAGAAATCATTTAGACTCCGGGCCTAGCCCAAAACATCATTTGTACGTTCCTCGTAAAACGTGCCCGAAAGACTGATTAAAATAATCATAAAATCCCAATAAATCATTAATTTCACAATTTCACAAATGACTCCAATTCCGAGTCAAAATCACTATTCACTTGGGTTCTCATGCCCAAAATAACATTATCACGCAAATCCATGCGTTGCAACCTCCGTTGCCATTTTCACGTAAATCTACGAAATTGACCCTTGACTCATTCCCGAGTCATCACATCATTTTCCAATCCATGACTCAATAATCCGAGTCCAACCATTATTTTCAATCAATTTTAATCCCGGACTCACAAACCAAGTCCAAACATCATTTTTACCAAATTTCGTAATTTCTCGAAAATCGCCCAAAATAATAATATAATAATCATAAAACCGAGAAATTACCGGATTGAAACACCGATCATGCCCAAGCATATAAAATCATATAATAAGGCATTTAAATAATATATGCATGCATCACGGTTAGAAAACAAAAGTCCACTCACACACACCGTCCAAACGGTCCGTTTCCGAGCTGCACGTTTTTCCGTAAAATCTGGAAATCACAACTCCTGTCCAAAATCATTATAGAGGGTTACTAACATCTCAAAATACATCGTATAATTTTCCCCAATTTTTCCAGGATTTAAATACGTATTTTTAACGTAATACAAAACTTCGGATACGCGGAACATTATCGAAACAATATCCGATTTCCCCGAAATCAACGTCAAAATGTTCGTTACACTGAGAGGATCAAAAGTCATGTTGACCTCACCTAGAGACTAGGCCGGACGCGCCTCCACGCGCCGCCGTGAGTGGCTGCGCGTGAAACCCACGCGCCTGCTACAGTGCTGTCCCTCTCACCCGTTTGTCTGGTAAACGGGTCGTTTAACCCGCGATCAGACCCGTTTGGTTTTATGTCAATTCCACACGGAATTCATCAATTGAACATTCATACAGCTTCGAATTAAGTTCAATTTAAGATCTGTGGACACAATTACAATCGAACTTACCTCAAACCTCATGATCACAGTTGATCATTCGAAGAACACCCCGCACACTGTTCATCATCAGAACTCCCTCAATTTCAATCGATTTCCCTCAATTGATGCAACCAGAAGCTTCAGTGGATTCAGGTAAACTCTTTCCCCATCTCAATTGCATCAATTCACGGCTCAAACGCCACGACTCAAACTCGATTCTTCGTCACTGTGCAACTATGGAGTTCAGTCAATCTCAATCAGTTTCTTCCAATTGATGGATCCAGAAGCATCGTGGGATCCTCAGGAACATAATCCCCAGCTCAATTTCAACAATCAAAGCCTCCAATTCCTCGACTCAATCTCGAAAATTCTGAAAGTTTCCTTCCTCAGTTCTACCCCAATTCGACCTTAATTCCACTTAGTTCCTTCTACAAAATTGATCGTAGTAATCCCAGAAGACTGAAACTGAACCCAATTTCGATCAACAAGGCTCAATTCATCCAATTTGATTTTTCCTCCCAAAAACCCAATTTTCGAATTCCCAGTTTTCAGCCACTCTCAATCTCCCGTGTTTACCCAGTTGAGTTAGTCTCAACAAGCACTCGATTTTGCCCTCAAAACCAGTTAGAAATGGCAGCTAACACTCTCCAATTCTGCTGCTCAATGCTCACGGGTAAGAAAAACAAAGAAGGAGAAAATTAAGGAGAAAATGGAGGAAATGATGAAGGATAAATGATGATGTTGTAATGATGGTGTTGGGAGGGAAACATGGAGCTTGAATCAAGGGATGGGTGACACTTGTCACTCATCCGGATGTGCACAGTCACTGGGTACTGTTCATAATAAAATATTATTTTATTCCCGGTTCGTTCGGTTAATCGAGCCCGATTCCGTGACCATAACTTCGTCGTCGAATCTCCGATTTCGGCATGCCGCCTGTCGTTGGATTCGTATCGACGAGACCCACGTAACGGTCCTTGGCCCTCGTCCATCAGACCTCCCGATCAAAAAGTCAACATTTGGCCCCTACTACGCCAAATTACCAAAATACCCCTCAAGTTCCGAACATCATAACTTTCTCCTCGAATGTCGGAATCGAACGTGCCACCTGTCTATGAACTCGTGACGTCCCGAACTACGTCACAGTCATCAGTCAAAGTTCGTTTGACCGCCCGAACTAAAAGTCAACATTTTGCCCACGCTAGGGGCAAAACGGTCATTTTGCACAATTCGTCCGATTTCACTCAACTAATCCCCGATTAGTCATTCTAAACCATAATTAATTAATATTCAATCCCGTTATTCGGGACGGGTCATTACAACCTTCCCTCCTTAAAGAATTTCGTCCCCGAAATTCCAACTATCTGTATTCCACAACTACCTCGTGGAAAACAATTGGCCACACATCACGTGTACACATGTACACCCACTAGCCAACACAGAATTCGTCTGCACAGAGACGTCACATCACAGATGCACGTCGTACTGACTACACTCGACCACCCCGAGTGAAAATTAATCACCAGAAATTGGCAATGTCATCATTAAGTTGACTCTTTCAGCTTGACGGCCCCACGTACTCACTAGTGTGCCCTGACTTCCGCTCTCATAGAGAGTCACCAAAACTCACTTGTCAGTCCATGCCGACACTACAAGTAAAACTGTCACCACCAAGCTTTACCACGCTAGTAAAGTGCCAATCAGTAACAAATCAGTGACAACACATCATACCACCACGTCCGTCAATGTAGCACAAGATCAACAACATGATCTCCCCTCGCAGGGCAAACTCAATCCTGCGACAAATACCAACAGCAGTAACCACAACTGTCACCCCCTCAGCGATCCCAGATGCTGGTAAGGTCACGACAAGGTAACATCTCGCCGCAAAGCAACTTGCGGTCACACTAACCACCAACTCGCTCATCCTGAGTATTCGCATACCGTCATCACACTCAAACAGACGGTGTAACTGGAACACATTGAACACCAGCCTAGCAGTGATCACACAACTCAACACTAGAGTTATACTAGCCAACCATGGCTAAGAGCACCTGCTCAAACAATCACTGAAATCATCAGAATCACTCTGCCCAGTGCATCGTGTTTAATGTCCAGTTCACGTTCACAACCCATCCAATGGTATCAGGATTAAGCCGACTACTAACACGTTCACCAACGTACTACTGGTATAACCCGTATACCGTCACCCGACACCACAAGTCTGCAAAGTATCATACCCTAAACCATGTACAAGGTACATACATCTATCCATTGACCAGACTACAACCACCTAGGTCATAGTCAAATACGTTTGCAATAATGGAGTCCATTTGCCCAAACCAGCAAGAGACAAATCGAAACTCCACCAATCAACTAGTTCCAATTCCAAATCCGAATCCGCAATTTCGTAAGAAATCCCGAATCCAAATCCATATATCACATTTTTAATTCATATCCAAATCCGAATCCGAAATCATTATTCCGTAAGCTAGCAATTGGAATAATCATTCCGCACCCAAATCCAGTATTCCACTTTCAAGTTTTAAAATTGAATCCTGGATCGTCACCCAGAATTTCGATTCCAAAACCCGAAATCTCGTTCACGTCCACTCGGACACACCAAAACCGAACCTATCGGTTACCCATTCATTATACTCGGTTGGCTTCATAAGGAAGCCAATCCAACAACCACACGGTTAAGGTTGACAAAATCCGATCACTTCGGAAACCTACTCACTTGAGTAACATACCAAAAAGGGCTCCACTTCGAAAAGAAGTTCGGTCTCGTCATTTACGACTCACATACCGGAGTAAGAGTGACAAACTCTCTACCCAACTGGATCATCAGGATCACAGTCCAGATCCATCACTACGACAGCTGGCCATGAACATCACGATCCTAGATCGTCACAATGCCCAATGTCCACGACATCACAAACCCGATCCACCTAGGGAAAACCAAGGATGATCCCAAAACGATAACACCAATATTCATCCCCGGGTCAAGTTTATTCTGGGCCCAACACGCCCATCTACAAACCAAACTGTTAACAAAAACAACCATCCGGACCCACACTAGTCCGACACACCCAAAACACCTGATACAATATTACAACACAAATGGACAATACAAACTATTTACAAGGTATCACGAAAACATGTATCAATACAATTATTCCGACCTACGGTCAAGTCGATCGGGGCAGTTCCTTCGCAAATGTCCAAGTTTCCTACAAAAGTGACAAGTGGCAGTGTTGAGGCGACTTGCCCCACCACGCCGCTTACTTGTCGACTGGGTTGATGTTCCACCCGAATGAACGCCTACCGAGGATTGCGACACAAGAGTATGAAGGCTAACTCGCTTCGTTGTTTCCTGACTCATCTGTTCAGTATCCTGACGCTCTCGGCGTCGTCCATAGCCCAAAGATTGTTCTGGCACAGGTAAAATAGTAGCCTCCACTCGGATAGCAGCATCTGATAATTCCCTCAGGGTAGAATACGAGCCAACAGTTACAGCACCTCGTAACTCATTCCTCAATCCCTGCTCAAACCTTCGACACTTATCCTCCTCAGTAGCCACATACAGAGGAGCGAAACTAGATAAATGCAAAAATTGATGTTCATAATCGACCACTGACCGATTCCCTTGCTGCAATTGGAGAAACTCAACCTCCTTAGCGTTCCGAAATGAGCGAGGATAAAACTGATCCAAAAATCGCTCTCGGAATGCATCCCATGCCAAGGTACGGGCATCCCAGCCAGTCAACTGTAAACTATGCCACCACCTGTAAGCATATCCATCCAAAAGAAAAGTGGCTAAGGGTACCATGTCCTCCAGGGGACATATCATAACCTCAAAAATCCTTTCCAATCGAGTAAGCCAATCTTCGGCACCATCCGGTCCCGAATCACCACGAAACACAGTGGCTCCCAACCGTCGAGCTCGCTCAATATCTGGGCCTTTACTAACACTACTCTCGCCCCTCCCATCTTCAGACCGTGTACGGGACGTACGACTCGGAGGCATGACGTATCAACAGAAATCAAGAACCAAATGCTCTGATACCAATTTGACAGGACCCGTCCCAACTGGACGTCAAAAACCGTGCCCGGTCCTGCTCCCGTCTGACAAGTTAACTAAAGGTCCGTAACTCCCCTTCAGTGCTTGCCAGACAAGGGATGTTCGCGCGTATTTCTGCTGCTGTCACTGCCTCACGATCTGTCCCGAACGTCGTACCACGGCCTGGACGGTCACAAAACAGAAAAGGTGTGAGTGGACAAAAATGACCTCTTCTAAAAACATTTATAAGAATACAATCTTACCCTCCAGTTTTCACAAACTTGCATGCATATCGTAAAACACGAGTGACCGAAAAAATCAAAACATATTTTCCCATGGTCCATAAAACTCATGTTTACCAAATCAGTTCATGTTATAAAACATCAAATCCCGGCTCTCAGGCCAAAATATGTGAAAACATAATCACCTGGCCACAAAGACCAAAAATTCGTACTCAATACCAGTACATCATCACAATCAATACCAATCAACACTAATCACCAGTGCTCCAGAACTATAACAATCCAATCAATCCGCACTACTCACAAGTGCATAAAATATCACAAATCACATCTGCACTACTCACAAGTGCACAATCAATCAAACTGCACTACTCACAAGTGCTGCACTACGCGTAGGCCAATATCCAGTCACTCTCTCGGGAACAGACACCTCTGGGCTCAACCCCCTCGGGCTCAGTCACCTCTGGGCGAACACATCCCCAGGATCAGACACCTCCGAGTGGTACATCCAGGCTCAGTCTCATCCGAGAAGCTGACTACCATATGATCAACTCCCGATCCGACAATCACATCCCCCAAGCTCCAGTCGTCTGGGTAATCCCCCCAAGCACCGACCGTCTGGGAATATCACAATCACAATGAAAACCATTCCGGGAATTACATCCCAAAACATTTCAATCAAATCTCGACTTCATACCAAGTCAAGATCATTCTCAACTGGGTCTCAAGCCCAAAATACCTTTTACACATAAACCGTTAAAATCACATTTAAATCAATAGAGTAATCCAGAAATCATCATTGACTCACCAACCAAGTCAAAATATCATTTTAGAAATCATTTAGACTCCGGGCCTAGCTCAAAACATCATTTGCACGTTCCTCGTAAAACGTGCCCGAAAGACTGATTAACAAGGCTCAATTCATCCAATTTGATTTTTCCTCCCAAAACCCCAATTTTCGAATTCCCAGTTTTCAGCCACTCTCAATCTCCCGTGTTTACCCAGTTGAGTTAGTCTCAACAAGCACTCGATTTTGCCCTCAAAACCAGTTAGAAATGGCAGCTAACACTCTCCAATTCTGCTGCTCAATGCTCACGGGTAAGAAAAACAAAGAAGGAGAAAATTAAGGAGAAAATGGAGGAAATGATGAAGGATAAATGATGATGTTGTAATGATGGTGTTGGTAGGGAAACATGGAGCTGGAATCAAGGGATGGGTGACACTTGTCACTCATCCGGATGTGCACAGTCACCGGGTACTGTTCATAATAAAATATTATTTTATTCCCGGTTCGTTCGGTTAATCGAGCCCGATTCCGTGACCATAACTTCGTCGTCGAATCTCCGATTTCGGCATGCCGCCTGTCGTTGGATTCGTATCGACGAGACCTACGTAACGGTCCTTGGCCCTCGTCCATCGGACCTCCCGATCAAAAAGTCAACATTTGGCCCCTACTATGCCAATTTACCAAAATACCCCTCAAGTTCCGAACATCATAACTTTCTCCTCGAATGTCGGAATCGAACGTGCCACCTGTCTATGAACTCGTGACGTCCCGAACTACGTCACAGTCATCAGTCAAAGTCCGTTTGACCTCTCGAACTAAAAGTCAACATTTTGCCCACGCTAGGGGCAAAACGGTCATTTTGCACAATTCGTCCGATTTCACTCAACTAATCCCTGATTAGTCATTCTAAACCATAATTAATTAATATTCAATCCCGTTATTCCGGACGGGTCATTACAAAACTTACTGTAGTAGTTTAATACACATAGAAATTAAAGGTATACGTAAAAATATTCATAAATCTCCCCTTTTAAAAGACTAAGATTAGTTGATGCAACGAGAGAAATATGTCTGGGGTATTGGTATCGAGTATCATGACAACAATATAAGGATAGGGTTAAAGTATTAATTCAACACAATAAATTACAAGTATAAATATTAAATCGAGGTACCTATTCACCGATAACTCTCAACAACATCCCCTCCATATTTACGACGAGCAGATCTAAGTATATTAGTATCTATAATTAATTTATTTCGTATAATACTAATCGATAGGGCCTCATTGGTAAGTGCTACTGTAATAGCCAGTCCCGGAAATCTGGATTAGATTAGTTGTTAATGATGCATTAGTGAAGCTAATCGGTAATCAGTTGGGTGATTTCGGACGGACGGTGCGAAATGACGATTTTGCCCCTATAACGGGTAAAAATGTTGACTTTTTGTTTGGGCGGTCAAATAGACTTTGGCAGATGACTGTGACGTAGATCGGGACGTCACGAGTTCATAGACAGGTGGCACGTCCGATTCCGACATTCGAGGGAAAAGTTACGACGTTCGGAAGTTTGAAGGTATTTTCGTAATTTTGTTAAAAATGGGTGATTTGTTGACTTTTCAAACAACCCGGACTTTTCATGCATTTTGAGGATCATTAGGAAGGTCTCGATCTCCTGAGTACAATGATAGGCAGTACGCCGTCATCAGACGTCGGACGGTAAAGTTACGAATCTAGAAGTACGAAGGGCAAAATGGTAATTTGTCCTTTTGGTCAATTATGTGCCTAGGGATCTGTGCCCACTGAGAAGTGGACACTTCGCTGTTATTTGGAGATGGTGCCACAGAGAATTTGACGCGTGGCTGGGTCTGGATGGCTGTAGAAGCCTCATCATTATCGTCTTCTTTGCGTTTAAATCGTGGATGCACGATCAAAGGGTTTAACAGAGAGAGAGCAGAGTGAATCGTGCAGATAGGTTCAGTGGTGTGAGCTCAGTACTAGGGGTGTGTGTCTGAGTGAAAACCAGAGAGAAACTAGAGGTGAAGAGTGAAGGAATATGGAGAAACAAAGATAGGGGTTCCACGGTTTGTGGAAAACTGAGAGTGAAAAACAAGTGAACAGAGTGATCATAAACCCAACCCTTATAACTATCCCTTTCTGTGAGGTAAGAAGATGAATGAAGAGGGGTTGAGACGAGTAGAGGTGGTGGAGTGCACCGTCGTGCACGGTGGTAGGCGGCTAGAGGTAAGCCGAGCACTCTGTTTTGGAATTCGATTGTGGGGTCTTCGTTTAAGCATGTAATAACCTACTCTAATCACTTGGTTATTGAGTTTAACGGTGAATAAAGTCGAGGAGTAGGGATTAGAGGGCTGCCGTGGCGGGTAGCCGTGGAAACGGTGGAAGGTATGTAGGATTATAAAAATGGTAAATCGTGTTTTAAGGATTTATAGTTCATTTGACTAATGGAAACGAGCTCTGGCTGTAAAAAGAGAATGAATGGACCTGGAAGCATGGATTGGGATGGCCGGAATATCGAGGATGTCGTGAAGGAATCTCTAGTTTTTTTCCTTATGTCAAGCAGGTAAGGACAGATTTTAAATTCATGATTGAGTAAGCTAGAACGGTTAATTAGAGGGGGACGAACCAACTGGGCTATAAGGTATTCGAAAACAGGCTGAAAATGGAGGGAACCGTGGATGCCGGTTCAGTTGAACCGGCTGAATCCTAGACCAAACCGAACCCGATTCACACAAGGAATAAGAGGAACAGTAATCAGCGTGTGGCTCCCACGCGCAGCCGCTTTGGGCGGCGCGTGAGGGCGCGTGGTACTGTTCATGGGAAAGTAGTCAACACGAATTTATATCGTATCGATGTAACGAACATTTTGGGATTGGTTTCGAGTGAATAGGACATCGTCTCGATAAGTTTCGGGACGTCCGAAGGTTTTAGGCCACGGTTAAAAATAGTTAAAATTTTGGGAAAATTACGGGTCTTAAGTATGATCATTGTGAAGTAGTTAGTAACCTTATTAACAAAATTTGGAGAGGTTCGGGAAAGCCGGTGATAGTGGATTAGCCGGGAAAGTATAAGTGCGCGCGTATCGAGTTGGCGTCCAAATGGTCTGTGAGTGGACTTTGCTGTCTAACTTATGATGCATGCATATATGTTTTTATATGAATTTTATATGTGATTCTATGATTTGATTTTTGATCTTGATGGGTTACGGTTTTGCTCATTTTTCGAGGTATTTACAAAATTATATGTTTTACGAAACTATGATGGATGTTGTGATTTGAACCTGGCTTTATGATTTGATTTCAGGATTTGAAATACGATTTGATTTCAATGAAATTAAAGGGATTTTGGAAAGTGATTTCGGGCTTGAAGCCCAGTTCAGAAAAATGTTTTTCAAGAATGTGATTTCGGGTTTTTGAATCGGAGTTCAAAATGATGTTTGTAAACTTGAAAATGGATTTTCGGGTTTGGGTTCGGAATGGTTATTCCGGATGCCGGCTTACGGAATGATGGTTTCGAACTCGGATTTGGAAATGGAAATGGATATGGATATGGATATGAGTTCTGGGTTTGGATCCGGGATCCTGATGAGATTGTGGATTTGGATTTGGAAGTGGAAAATGGATTTGCTGGATCTGGTTATTGGGTTTAAAGACCCGGATATGTTATGACGGGGGCGGGTCCGGATTGGGTTTAAAGACCTGGATTGAGTTTAAAGACTCGGGAGTTTAAAGACTCGGATTATATTAAGGATTGGATTGAGTTTAAAGACTCAGATAGATTCAGCATGTTCGATGAATGGAAATGTGGTTTCAATTATGTTTTGGATTTCACTGAGATTGATGATGATGGTTTTCGATAATGGTTTTTCAAAGTTTTGGGCTATGCCCGGATGGTCTGGTTTTAGATGGTTCTGGGCTGAGGCCCTGGATTTGGGAAAAGGAAGAATGTGTTCGGTTTTTCTTACATAGTTTGCGTAACCTGAATACTGTATGTTTTAATGAATATTAAATGGTTTTATGACATGGATTTGATATGCATGCATTGGTTTTTACACGGAAGGTAAATGTACGTGATTTTATGAACTGTTTTTAAACTTATACTTTATTTTTAGTCCACTCACGATCACTTCGTGTTTTCGATGCGCTTCATGTTGTTACAGTGCGGGCTATTGGTCGAAAGAGACGGAGACACCACACCCGTGATCCATAGTAGATTCGGCGCACTCTGAGAAGTCCAGATACTTTTAGGACGGTCGAGTCGAGAATCCCTTATTTGACTTACGTGTCACATGGAGGTTGAACATCGGTTTAGCCTTCATGTCATGCGTAAGTTAGACGGGAGCAGGATTTAGCCCTTAATTCCGGGGGATTGGGGGTAGGTCCTGTTAATTTGGTATCAGAGCAGGTTTCGTGTTTTTTTCGCGAGGTTGAGTTCCCGGAGTCGTTAGTTCGTTAACTTGGGTGTTGTGATGCTACTGTGGATGTGATGTCTCGACGCGAAATAGTCCGTCAGCAACCTGGACGCGATAGAGATAGTACGTTCATCTGGGGTTAGTTAGCGGCGGTTATTAGTGCCAGGGTGATGGTCACTCGATACGCGGTGCAGGGTATGATGTTTGTCGGCTTAGGGCCAGAATAGTTAATGTGTTTAGCGCCAGAAATGCTCGGTGGTTGGACCATAAGGTCAGAGATATGCCAGCGGGACTAACCTGGATGGTAGCGGTGAGCTACGATTGAGTAGGTGGGTCGGCCTATAGGGCCCGAGAGTAGTCTGTTGAGCTCGTGGTATACGTGGGCCGAGGAGGCCGATTGACGGTGGCCTGTTAGGCTGGATTGGCGCCTGGAAGGTGGCAGTATTGATTGGTGACCCTTTGGTCCGTTTGGTGGAGATTGGATTTGTGCCCCGATTGGCGGGGTATAGGAAATACTTTGTGGGTTTGACAGAATTCCTCTAGTATTGGATACTGGTTGATGTTGGTGTGTAGAGTTATAAGGAATGGTCTTAATCGGGTGTGACGACCCGAGTGGTAAGGTTGTAGTGAACTAGTGATTGTTGCGGGTTCGGATAACCCGTAAGACAAGGATGATTTGAGAAACCCCGTTGGGCCGACTGGTTTGGGAGGACTAGTCGGGATTGTAAGTACCCTTGTGAGAAACGCCAGAGTAAGTGTTTAATTTGGAAACTGCGAGTTGAGGGTTGTGGTAAGGAAGTTGTTAGGGTTGGGCTGATTTACGGTCGGATTGGAGAAGGCGCTGCTAGGTGCAGCCGAGGGAGTGGATGGTTAGTAGATAATTCTGGATGAGTCCAGTGAGATGGTGGTGTGGTCGAGCACTTGGTTACTTAAAGTTGTAGATTATGAGGGGTGTCGGTTCCTCCGACCCGAGCATAGATTGAAGGTCTCGGATCGGTTTGTGCAGAGATTTGAGACTGGTATGTTGTGAGCCGAGATAGGAGAGGATGTGCCACGGGCCGGAAGGCTTGACTTGGTACGAGGGGCACATCGTGAATTGAGGTTGTAGTCGATGGTGAGGTGTCGGTGTCTGGCATAAATTATTAACCGAATGGGTATAAGTAATGACCATTGGTAGGTTATGGCTGTGACGAACGGTCAAGATACCGTGAGTCTGATCAGAGTAGCACAGCGGAAGCGCGGTGGACCTATGCCTAGTGTTGGATCAGGCTAGGCTTGTATGGTCGGGGTTGATCGCTCTTGAGGTTGGTTTTAGTAGACTTCCCCCTGACGTGTTGGCATATGTCGGCCGGTACCGAGGTTGGCACTTGGTGAGTGACGACTTCGAGGGTGGTACTTGGAGAGTCTGAGGTCAGTGATTGAGGATTTCGAGAGTTGGTGACTTGTGTTCTAGCAGGTGCCTGGAGTTAAACCTCGGAAAGGTTGGAATGCGATCATCAGATGGAGCAATGATTGTTACCCGTTTGGTTGTGCATAAGCGAGGATACCCGACAGGCGAATGGTCGGTGAGTTGGTTTGGCTACGAACATGTGGTTGTGATCTGTAGGAGTTGTGGACTGCCTTAGTGTAGTCAGTGAGATGATGTTTGGACAGGTAGTCCGGAGGTCGTATAGTTGAGGATGAAGAATCATGGTTGGACTCTCGGAATCAGGAAATGTTGAGCTTGAGAAGATGAGATACTCTGTTTGGTTCCGAGGTGGTGAATAGGTTGTGTGGTAGATACTCTGGAGTTGAGTGGGGAGACTCACTGTTTGGATGTCAGGATTTGTGACCCCCCTTGATCGTGGACACTTGTGGTTGTGTTCATGAGTAGGAAGAGTATTGAATGATGTTGTGTGTAGCAAGTGTTAGGAACAGGTGTTAAATGGGTTATGGTCGTTGTGATGACCCGATTGAGACCATCATAAGTTCTGTTGTGGGAAGACGGAAGGAAGTTGAGAAGGAGTGACAATAACTGATCGATATGAGGTTATTGTAGAGAACCCACAATCTAGACGTCTGGTATTTTGGATTGATGTGATAGTTTGATGCTAAGAGTTGTATGGATGAGAATTAGGATTCACTTATGAGTAAGTGGTTTCTGACTCAGGATTGAAGTGGATTAGGCGGATAAGATGACAAGACGGAGGTTGTATACGTTGGACATGCGGAATTGCCTTGCTTTGTAGTCGTGGATGTGGCTGAAAATCTTGACTCTCTTGGAGTTGCACGGGATGTGTGTGGTCCGTCTCGCATACATAAGGACTTTAGTTTTGGATTTAGTACTGGGTCTACCCTGTAGACATAATGGAAACGTGATTTGAATTTCATATTAGTCGGGAGACCGGGAGACGTAGATGGGACTCGAGTTGGATTTCCCTGAAATATGTATAGTTCATCCTAGAAGTCGGATAGGACTGAAGGAGTGCAAGGTGAAACGCATTTGGCTCGTTGTCCCGTGGTATTCAATGGGGTCATGAGGAGATTTTGTGTACCCTAGAGCTACACTGTGAGAGTGACGGGTACACTAGATTGTTGCTGATTGGACTTTGGGGGTAATAGAATGTGACTGACATCACTATGGTTGGTCAGTGGACGTATTGTCGGGTGACATTGGAAGTATGTAAGGACACTCTACGAGCTATGTTAAGGTATTTTAAAATATCTTTGTTTTCTTTAAAGTTCATAAGGTTGTCCCTGCGTGTGTTTGGTGGTGCATGTCCCTGGATTGTGTGTGTACTGGTTCTTCAGTAATTGGAACCATTCTGATTGTATCATGATGTCTGGCAGAGGTGTCGGTGGTCAGCGTAGTGCCGAGGGACGTTGTAGACAAATGATGATCGACGTAGTTTCGATATCAGGGATTTCGACAGAGCTTGTGGACCAGATCTGGTGATCCAAAGTGATTTGTTGAGGGTTACTGACTTGCGCTGGAGGCTCAGAGCCATGAATTGCTGGTGGGACCCTGATATTGTAGGCACAGTTAACCAGATCTGTGATAGTGTCTGGTTGCAGACAGGTAGTTTGGGACATGGTTGATGTGCCCATGGATTGATTATATTGGTGGTTTTTTGAACCACGGGTGAGACGATTGGTTGAATTAGGAGTCTAGATAAGTACGTTCTGACTTCGGTGAGGTCGGTCCGGATCGCTGACAGAAGTCATATGGATCGTGGTACGACTCTGGTTCCATAGGAGTACCGAGACCGGAATATGTCGTCTTGAATTGACTTGCAAGGTGAGGTTTATGTTGTTGCCGACAGACTCGCCTGTTGTGCTGAGACTTTGGTACGAGGTACGCTCGACTCGAGGAAGAGTCGGAAATGTTGGAATTGATAGTAGTGGTAATATGGCGTACCTAAAGTTAGTTGCGATGTGAGCATCGACTGACGAGACATTAGTGGTACCCTAGAGACGGATTGGAAATGTGTTACCCCGGTAAGAAAGGAAAGATCCGCCAGATGGACTAACCTTGATAGATGGTTCTCTTGGCCGAGTTAGGATGATAGTTTGGGAACTATCTGGTTATTTTGGTTTGGCAGATGATGGACACTGGGTAAGAGACCCAGGTGTGAGATCAGTTGGATTCCCCCAGATGATTACGGAAGTAGGAGATTAGGAATTTCGGGGACTAAATTATTTAAGGGGGGTAGATTGTAACAGCCTATCCCGAGAAATCGGGATTAGATTAGTTGTTAATGATCGATTAGTGAAGCTAATAGGTAATCAGTTGGGTGATTTCAGACGGACGGTGCGAAACGATGATATTGCCCCTAGAACGGGTAAAATTGTTGACTTTTTGTTTGGGCGGTCAAATGGACTTTGACCGCTGACTTGACGTAGTTCGGGACGTCACGAGTTCATAGACAGGTGGCACGTCCGATTCCGACATTCGAGGGAAAAGTTACGACATTCAGAAGTTTGAGGGTATTTTGGTAATTTTGTTAAAAATGGGTGATTTGTTGACTTTTCAAACGACCCAGACTTTTCACGCATTTCGAGGATCGTTAAGAAGGTCTCGATCTCCTGAGTACAATGACATGCGGTATGTCGTCATTGGACGTCGGACTGTAAAGTTACGAATCTAGAAGTATGAAGGGCAAAATGGTAATTTGTCCTTTTGGTCAATTCTATGCCTAGGGATCTGTGCCCACTGAGAAGTGGACACTTGGCTGTTATTTGGAGATGGTGCCACAGGATTTTGACGCGTGGTTGGGTCTGGATGGCTGTAGAAGCCTCCTCATTATCGTCTTCTTTATGTTTAAATCGTGGATGCACGATCAAAGGGTTTAGGAGAGAGAGAGCAGAGTGAATCGTGCAGATAGGTTCAGTGGTGTGAGCTCAGTACTAGGGGTGTGTGTCTGAGTGAAAACCAGAGAGAAACTAGAGGTGAAGAGTGAAGGAATATGGAGAAAACAGAGATAGAGGTTGCACGGTTTGTGGAAAACAGAGAGTGAAAAACAAGTGAACAGAGTGATCATAAACCCAACCCTTCTAACTATCCCTTTCTGTGAGGTATGAAGACGAATGAAGGAAGGTTAAGACGAGTGGAGGTGGTGGAGTGCACCGTCGTGCACGGTGGTAGACGGCTAGAGGTAAGCCGAGCACTCTGTTTCGGAATTCGACTGTGGGGTCTTCGTTTAAGCATGTAATAACCTACTCTAATCACTTGGTTATTGAGTTTAACGGTGAAACAAGTCGAGAAGCAGGGATTAGAGGGCTGCCGTGGCGGGTAGCTGTGGAAACGGTGGAAGGTATGTATGATTATAAAAATGGTAAATCGTGTTTTAAGGATTTATAGTTCATTTGACTAATGGAAACGAGCTCTGGCTATAAAAAGGGAATGAATGGACCTGGAAGCATGGATATGGGTGGCCGGAATATCGAGGATGTCGTGAAGGAATCTCTGGTTTTCTTCCTTAAGTCAAGCAGGTAAGGACAAATCTTAAATTCATGATTGAGTAAGCTAGAACGGTTAATTAGAGGGGGACGAACCAATTGGGCTATAAGGGATTCAAAAACAGGCTGAAAATAGGGGGAACCGTGGACGCCGGTTCAGTTGAACCGGCTGAAACCTAGACCGAACCGAACCCGGTTCACACAAGGAAGAAGATGAACAGTAATTAGCGCGTGGCTCCCACGCGCAACCTCTTTTGGCGGTGCGTGAGGGCGCGTGGCACTATTCATGGGAAAGTAGTCAACACGACTTTTTATCGTATCGATGTAACGAACATTTTGGGATTGGTTTCGAGTCAATCGGACATCGTCTCGATAAGTTTTGGGACGTCCGAAGGTTTTAGGCCTCGGTTAAAAATAGGTAAAAATTCGGGAAAAATTACGGGGCTTAAGAATGATCATTGTGAAGTAGTTAGTAACCTTATTACGGAATTTGGAAGGGTTCGGGAAAGCCGGTGATAGTGCATTAGCCGGAAAAGCATAAGTGCGAGCATATCGAGACGGCGTCGAAAATGGTATGTGAGTGGACTTTGCTTTCTAACTTATGATGCATGCATATATGTTTTTATATGATTTTTATATGTGATTCTATGATTTGATTTTTGATCTTGATGGGTTACAATTTTTCGCGTTTTCGAAATTATATGTTTTACGAGACTATGATGGATGTTTTGATTTGAACCTGGTTTTATGATTTGATTTCGGGATTTGAAATACGATTTGATTTCAATGAAATTAAAGGGATTTTGGAAAGTGATTTCGGGCTTGAAGCCCAGTTCAGAAAAGTGTTTTTCAAGAATGTGATTTCGGGTTTTTGAATCGGAGTTCAAAATGATGTTTGGAAACTTGGAAATGGATTTCTGGGTTTGGGTTCGGAATGGTTATTCCGGATGCCGGCTTACGGAATGATGGTTTTGAACTCGGATTTGGAAATGGATATGGATCTGAGTTCTGGGTTTGGATCCGGGATCCTGATGAGATTGCGAATTTGGATTTGGAAATGGAAAATGGATTTGCTGGATCTGGTTATTTTTGTTTAAAGATCCGGATATGTTATGACGGCGGCGGGCCCGGATTGGGTTTAAAGACTCGGATTGAGTTTAAAGACTTGGGAGTTTAAAGACTCGGATATTGATATTTCCCCCGTTGGCCTGTTGAGTTTAAAGACTCGGGAGTTTAAAGACTCGAATTATATTGAGGCCTGGATTGAGTTTAAAGACTAGGATAGATCCAGCAGGTTCGATGAATGGAAATGTGGTTTCAAATATGTTTTGGATTTCACTGAGATTGATGATGATGGTTTTCGATAATGGTTTTTCGAAGTTTTGGGCTATGCCCGGATGGTCTGGTTTTAGATGGTTTTGGGCTGAGGTCCGGGATTTGAGAAAAGGAAGAATGTGTTTGGTTTTTCTTACATGGTTTGCATATCCTGAATACTGAATGTTTTAATGAATATTAAATGGTTTTATGATATGGATTTGATATGCATGCATTGGTTTTTACACGGAGGATAAATGTACGTGTTTTTATGAGCTGTTTTTTAACTTATACTTTATTTTTGGTCCACTCACAGTCTCTTCGTGTTTTCGATACCCTGCAGGTTGTTACGGTGCGGGCTGTTGGTCGAGAGAGACGGAGACACCACACCCGTGATCCATAGTAGATTCGGCGCACTCTGGGAAGTCCGGATACTTTTAGGACAGTCGAGTCGAGAATCTCTTGTTTGACTTACGTGTCACATGGAGGTTGAACATCGATTTAGCCTTCGTGTCATGCGTAAGTTAGACGGGAGCAGGATTTAGCCCTTAATCCCGGAAGATTGGGGGTGGGTCCTGTCAGCTACAAGATCTGGTGCATTGGAACCCATGGTTATGGAACAGAATCCACTAGTATGGAACATTTTCTTGATCTTATTCTCTTGTCTAATTACTGTTTTTGTTTATGTATTCCTAATTTATCTGCTAGGTCAGTCTGGTTGGTTTCTTTCACCCTAAGAAGCGATCCCATTTTTTCATTGAGTCAGGTAAAGACCAAAGTTCTTGATGCTCGTTTCAAGTTCGAATTACCATTTGTACAAATAATATCAACAGGTCTTCCATCTTCCAGCTACTTCATCTACTTGAGCCAGATGAGGGGGAACTTTCACATCTGGTTTTGAAAAGGGGAGATCCTAAATAATCCTATCGAAAATTTTCTTTTAATAGGCTCATTGTTATAAAACCTAGGGATACTCTTTTATGGTGAGAGTTTATATGAGGCCCCTCACATTTTTTGTTTACCCTTTCAAGTGTAATTCTTCAATCATTAATGAAATATTCCTATAGATATAAAAAAATTGTAGAAATTAAATTACATGAGCAATAAATAATTGAAATCTGAATGTGTGAACTAATTTCAAAAAGATAAATAATTAAAACTCCGATGCAGAATTTAAATTGCATAAATATAAGATTTGAAAAGTATGAATACTATAACATGAAAAAGTAAAAACTAATTTGGAGATTATATTATGTTGTTCGTCCCATGGGAAATGCCCATCGGGAAATATATTGCCCCACAAGAAAATACGTTCGTTCAGAAGACCCTAACTTACTCTACAAAAATAAAATAGTTAGTCACGTGTAGACCTTGCTTGACCATTTCGTCCAACAAAGTTGACATGCTTGCCTGCCGTAACCCAACAAAATACAGTGTTTGCCGAGGAAAACCTTGATATTTATTACTAAAAAATTAAATTTGTAAAAATATGTAATTAGTGAACATTTTATAATTAAAATAAATATATTTTTAAACAAAAGTAATTAAAATAAATAAACGAGTCAAATATAATTAAAATAAAAATGAATTGAATATAATTAAAATAAGTATTTCTAAAAACTAATATTTTACATGACGAAAAATAAATTACAATGTCCTATATATCTAAGTGTTCGGATGCTAATTCGGTGGGCTACTGTTCGGGCTATAATTAAAACCATAATTGTTGATCATGGCCGAATTGAATAATGATAGTTGACTATAATGGATTATATTAGATTAGACTAGCCAAGATGGCACATGCATTGCTCCATAGCTGTTCAATTGATTTTAAACAAAATTATACAAAACAATATATATATATATATATATATATATATATATATATATAAATAAATTTATGATAAATAAAAGCGAAAAGATGTTTAACTATTTTAACACATCATCATTTGATTATTTAGATGATTTTACATTCATTATAGCAATATGGATAGTTAATAGTAAGCATAAATTTTATATATATATATATATAAACATATAAAATTATAAAGACTATTAAAAATAACACTAATATGTAAAAAACAAAAAAAAAGTTTTTTTTATAGAAATAAAATATAAATATGAACTCTAATAATTTAATGTAATTAAATAATCAAAATAATAATTTGTCACGGGTTATTACATATTTTAATTAATCGACAAATAAAACAATAATAGTAGTTGTTATAATAATCATTGTAGTAATATTTTATGACACTCGGGATATGGGATAATATTTTCAAAATTGAGTAATAAACTATTAACAAATGTTTATAGAAATAATAATAATGATAAATGAATGTGTAGCATAAAATTGTAATTTCACCATTGGGAACAATGAAGAAGGAAAAAAAAAAGCAAAATAGTCAAAAATATTATTAATTAATAATAAATTGTAGGACAAACTACATAAAGCCTCCCATTACGAGAGTCACTTCGAGTTCATACTAAAACAATAGGATTTTTATCTAGGTTCTAATAGAAATTAAACAAGCACACAATTAGGCACCTTATTCAATCCGAGTTAGAATCCTTACAAGTGCACACCATCCCTCAGTTTTGCCTCATATCTCGCTTCGAAGTGGCTTGCAATTGTTATAGTTAACTCGGTTAGACTCGTTTCTTCGAGGAAAGTGTGAAGTTGGTGGCAAAGTAGAATGGTCTATTGGATATCAAAGATGGTGTCAGATGTTGTCGCTAGGTGTCTGAGTCTAATTGTCTCAGTTAGGATGAGAGGCATCGAGAGGGAGAGAGTGAGTTAGAGGAGAAGTCAGCGTAATTTTGACTGGATGAATGTGTTTTTAGGGATTACATTTTTGGGCCTCGACCAGTTAGGCTCGAGATATTTAAAATGAAACCCAATTTCTCTAAATAGTCAAGGCCCAACAAAACTCATGGTTATAATTTTGTAAAATTAATTTCTAATTTTTTTTTTTGAATTTGCGGGATAAGTTGTAAATTCTAGGGTGAGTCCGAATAATTTAGAGCTAGTATGAGAAATGTTCCAACGTGGTCGACGTCCAATTTTGGACAGAACAAGCAAGCTTTTACGAAAAAAAAACTTCCCAAAATCTCATTGGTTCCTCAGTGTTGAATCACCGCCTAAGTTCCCATTAAGACTTTAATGGGAAAATTGT
This sequence comes from Prinsepia uniflora, assembly GCA_032719365.1. Lineage (NCBI taxonomy): Eukaryota > Viridiplantae > Streptophyta > Magnoliopsida > Rosales > Rosaceae > Prinsepia > Prinsepia uniflora. Next base: position 47,914,926 of record CM064864.1, read on the forward strand.
CCTTTTACTTTATAAAATTTCTATAAAATTTCTATATTAATGAATTTTAGATACAAGATAAATGAAACTGTCATTTAAATTGTACATCAAATTATTTCAGGGAAGAAATTAGACTAATATAGGTTACAATCTGATTTTGTTACCATCCTTATCATTTCCGATAAATGTTTGTATATTAAAAAAAATATTCTTCATGATTGGACAAATTCATCAATCCTTATTGTGACAAATTCAGATAGGAAAATAAACGTTAAACTATGGATGCATACTATTGTAGAAAGTAATTTTCGCCTTCAGCTATATATAGTTATAAATGTGAAGAAAACAATCAATTCTGAAATTTGACCCACTGAAAACTACAATCGACATACTTGGTTCGCCCTAGCTAGCATAATCGTAAATATGCAGAAAGGATTCAAGTTAGGCTTTCTCGTTGTTCTTTTGTTTGCTGCATTTTATGGTAATAATCAAGAAATAATGGTAATAATGGTGGTAGGTGTGCAACTCGAAGTTGGGGCAGAACATATAGTTTACCCGAACTATTGCAATAAAAATGAGGATTGCATTGGAATCGCATGTGTATGCAAAGCCCACAAGTGTAATTGCAGAACTCATGATCCCCCAAGTTCTGAAACTATAGTCTCTACACACTTGCGCGCTAATAAAAGAATTTTGTAATCAAATAGTATCTTTCATCCTTGAAATGTATCCTTAATAACTTGTGATTAAAGCACACAACTTAAAAGTTGAAGATGCAAAGACAGAAATAATACAGAATAACACCAGCTTTATACTTATCATTTTTGGGTGTAATTTCCTTTATTATAAATCCCAATAATAGTGCTTAGAAGCGAAGAACATAGTTGTTTTGGTCTTATACAGAGAGTCTAGTCATGGTTCCAAAATCAAAATGTCAAATGGACAAAACATGTTTTTAATGTTGAAAAAACTCATCAGAACGTGAGTATTTCATTAATAAATATAAAAGGATACATCTACTCATGGGGACGCAATGACCCTTGTCCCAAATTCATCTTAATAAAGAAAAGCACGATAAAAAGAAATCAATCACGACCTAGAAATTACTCACGGGCCTGAAGAAGTATCAAGATAGGAGAAACTAAGAATGGGTGGCTAGAACAATGTGCAGGCAGAGTTTGTCCGAGGGTCAGCATTGGGGCGAGGATAGGTACTTTATAACGGCTAGGATCTCGTCCAAGCACAGGAACTAGGCTGAGGGCCAAATTCGTAGCACATGACGACCTTAGGTCCGATTTGAGTCCATTTCTACGTTTTGACTTGGATTTCATTTGTATTGTTTGTATTATCTTTAGGATTAACTCTGCATTCATAATATGCACAAATATCACAAAATATATCATTTTCTCCAACCTCATTGTCTTCAACCACCCACCACCAATAGTCGAAGTACCTATTGATCACTATTTAGTCCACAATAAAAAATTTACGGACAACAAACCCACACATTTTCGTTGTTCACATCCTAACTGCTAAGAAGAAGATTAAAGATGCATTGAAAATGGTGTATGACATTTAGACCAATAAAGTAAATTCCTTAACAGGCTCGATGGAAAAGATTGGGAACTTCCCCTCTCTCTTCTTCAATGTAATACTAATCAATAGTGCCTCATTGGTAACTGCTACATTGGAAGCCATGGTTGACATGACCCACCCTCAATCCCCTAGGATTAAGGGTTAAGTCATACTCCCATCAAACTTACACGTGACATGAAGGCTAAATCGACGTCCAACCTCCATGTGACACGTAAGTCGGACAAGGGATTTCCAACCGAACCATTCCAAACCATCCGGACTTCCCAGAGCGTGCAGACTCTACTGTGGATCGCGTGTGTGATGTCTCCGTCTCTCTCTCGATCAACAGCCCGCACCGCAACAACCTGGAGGGTATCGAAAACATGAAAAGACTGTGAGTGGACAAAATAAATAATAAGTTTAGAAAACAGTTCAGAAAAAATTACAATTTTATTTTTACCCTTCACGCAAAACCAATGCATGCATATCGATTCATGTTATGAAACCATTTCATTACAATTTCATATCAAAAACCATCAATGAAAAAACATCATTGAAAACCCGAATCAAATCCGTTATTCAAATCCAGGGCCTCAGCCCAAAATCACAAATCATTCTCAAGGTATGGGAACTCAGCCCCAAAACTTATCAAATCCAAATCATCCAGGCCACTGCCCAAAACATCTGAAAACCAGTGAAAACATCAATCATGCGAGTTTGTTGGATCTCAAGTGCGCCCGAATCTTTAAACTCAAAACCATGCGCAATAATCAGGCATTCCCGGGATATCAATGAGTCTTTAAACTCAAAACACAATCACAGGCCTCGGGGGGGGGGGGGGGGGGGGGGGGGGGGGGGGGGGGGGGGGGGGGGAGGGGGGGGGGGGTGTGGGGGTGTGTCATAACCGAGTCTTTAAACTCAAAACATATACCGAGTCTTTAAACTCAAAACATATCAATTCAGAGCCCTCCCCTCATCAATCAAACGAGTCTTTAAACTCAAAACCAGATCCAGCGGTTTTTCTTTTTCTTTTTCCGGGTCTCTAAACCCAAAACCATTTTTCATTCGAAAGCCATAGAAAACCCACATTTGAATTCGCAACAATGATTCCGTAAGCCGGCATCCGGAACTATCATCCCGAACCCAAATTCAAAATTTCATTTCAAGTCTCAAAACCAAATCTGAAATCTCATTTCCAAAATCCAGTTTCAAAACAGAAATCTCGTATATCGAAATCTCATGAACAGGGCTCCAAGCTCGAAACCATTTTTCCAAAATCCATTTCAAATCCTTGAAAGAAAATCATATTTCAATTCCTGAAATCAAATCATCTAAATCATGCTCAAATCACAATAGAAATTGAAACCTCGTAAAACGTGCAATTACGTAAATATCTCAGAAACCGTACAAAACCGTAAACCATCAAGATCATAATTCAAATCATAGAATCACGTATATAAAACATATAAAAACATATATGCATGCATCAAGAGTTAAAAAGCAAAGTCCACTCACAAACCATTACGACGCTCCCTCGATACGCATGCACTTAAGCCGTTCTCGGCTAATCCGCTATCACCAGCTTTCCCAAACCTGTCCAAATCCCATAATAAGGTCACTAACTACTTCGTAAAGTTTATACTAAAGCCCCATAATTTTCTCGAATTTTTAACTATTTTTAATCGAGGTGGAAAACCTTCGGACATCCCGGAAACTATCGAGACGATGTCTGATCGACTCGAACCCAGTCTTAAAATGTTCGTTACATCGATACAATAAAAATTCGTGTTGAAACCTCCACCAGATACTGCGCCACATGGCCCCACGCGTCTCTCAAAGGGGCTGCGCGTAGACCTCACGCGCCCCCACGCGCCTCCCAGTCCGACCGGTTCACGGTTCAGCCCGAACTGGCGTGGCCGGTTCACGTGTCATCCTGTCTAGTTTTGTCCATTTTCAACCCTAATTAATTCTGTAATCTTATTTCAATGTTTCTAAAAGATCCATGAGCTCAGACTAGGAAAACCAAGCTATATTCCAGCCATCATTCATCTCGGGTTTTTATCCTAAACATCTTCTGGAGTCCCTAGAAACACTTTTAAATCGTCACAACCTCTGGATAACCAACAATTCTTCATTTTCCATAATTGATTTCAAACTAACTTAATTCGAGGATATAACCTTACCGTCCGCCATGAGCTCCTCCGTGGATACCACCACCTTCCTTTCGACTTCCACTCTCTTTTTAACGCACAAACCATGGGCTAATGATGGAAGGAAAAGGGAATGGAATTCATGGTCGAAGCATACCCTGCCCTCTGTTTCTCCCGATTAGAAAACCACTGTCCACGACGGTTGTTCACGGCGGCACCACCACTTCCCCCATCCCCATGTCTCTCAGTTCTACGCTTAATCATTAGGAAAAATGTTGAAGATCGAAGGAAAAGGGGGAGAATTTTTCAAGCCCTGTTTTTCTGTTTTCCATCGTGCACACACACTTAGTTTAAACGGGTAATGACGGTGATAGATGGTTTTAAGGCCATCTATAGAGGGCCACGCGTCACAAATCCTATGGGTACCATTTTCAACAACAGCCAAGTGTCCATCTCTGAGTGGGCACAGGTCCCACCGCAAGAAATGTCCAAAATGCCCCTCAAGGATAAATTACCATTTCGCCCTTCGTCATCCCTGACCTGTAACCTTATTTCCTAAACTCCAAATGACACATGCCGCCTGTTGTTGGAATCAGGGAATCGAGACCTTCCTAACGGTCCTTGAATTACATGAAAAGTCCATGTCGTTTGAAAAGTCAACAAATTGCCCCACTTTTATTAAATTACCAAATTACCCTTGAACTTCCGAACATCATAACTTTCTCCTCGGATGTCGGAATCGGATGTGCCACCTGTCCATGAACTCGTGACGTCCCGAACTACGTCAAGGTCATTGGTCAAAGTCCATTTGACCGCCCAAACAAAAAGTCAACATTTTTGCCCATTCTAGGTGTAAAACCGTCCTTTCGCTTTGTCCGTCCGAAAGTATCCAACTAATCACCAATTATCTTCATTAATTCGTCATTAACCACTAATATAATCTCGATTTCTGGGACGGTTCATTACAATTTACCCCCTTTAAAGAATTTCGTCCCCGAAATTTCGAATCTCATACTCCCGTAATCAACTGGGGGAAATCTAACTGATCTCACACCTGGGTCTTCTACCCGGTGTTCATCGCCCACCAATCCGACTTATCCTGACAGTGCCCAAACTGTCATTCTAACTCGGCCAAGCGAACCATCCATTAAGGTTCAGTCCATCCTTACAGGGGCAACATATTTCTAATCCGTTCTCGAGGTACCTCTATCGTCTCGCCAACCAACACTCACGGCTCAACTATCACTAGGTACGCACCACTGCTATCAGGTTCAACACTCCTGACTCCCTTCGAGTCGAGCATACCTCGTACCAACGTCCCAGCACATCTTTTGAGTCTGCCGTCAACAAACACAAATCTCAAGTACACCCATTCACAAGACTGCATCTACCAGTCTCGGTATTCTATGCATCAAGATTCGTACAATGTTCCATATTACTTTCGTCTACGATCCGCGCCGACCTCACCAGAGTCACAACGTACTCGTCCAAACCCCCAATTCAGCCAATCATCTCACCAGTGGTTCCACTGACCACTAACTTCGTCAACCTGTGGGAACATCATCTACGTCCCACACTATCTGTCTGTAACCGGACCCTATCACAGATCTGGTTAACCGTGCGTACATATCTCAATAGTAGGGTCCTATCAGCCACTTATGGCTCTGAGCATCTAGCTCATGTCAGTATTGACTCTTGCCATAACCAATCAATCACTCAGGATCACCCTGATCCAGTCCACATCTTAATCGTTCAATCACATCGAAACTGTTCGGATTCACCAAGACAACCAACATCATATCTTGGCACCAAGCCGATCACCATCATTTCCACCAAAACGTCACTTTGCATGTCCAATTACATCGGCATAGTTCCGACCACTGCATAACCCGTACGTATACATTCCAGGTACATGCACCAATTACCACCAACCAGAACCACGGTGCATACTGCCCAACACACGCAAAGACAACCCGGCGAACTTGAATAAAACAAAGATATTTTAGAATATCTCAAACACAGCTCGTAGTGTATATCCTCACGTACTTCCAAAGTCATCCTACAGTTTGTCCACTAATAAACCACAGCGGCATCAGTCACGCTCTACGATACCCAAAGTCCAACCAACAACAACATAGTGTACCTGTCACCCTCACAGTGAAATTTCCAGGCACACAAACTTCCTTGTAACCATACCGATTACCACCTACCGATAGGCCAAACACGCTTCACTTTTGTAGCCCATCGGGTCAAACCTACCACTAAGCTAAACGACAAGGCTTCCAGGGAAGTCTAACGCAACATTATTTTGATTCTTCTGATCTCCTGGGTCTCCCGACTAATATGAAATTCTATCTCGACTATGTACACAGGGCAGACCCAGCACTAGATCTAAGTCCACTACCCATACGTATACAAAAACAGACTACACTACTCCTACACCATTCCAAGACAGTCAAGACAATCCAACCACCTTAACTCCTACTATGTCCAAAACTCTGTCTTGCATACGAATTTCCTGATCCACATAAACTTATTCCAGAAGCGTTTCAACCCTAACCCACTCACTCCTAAGTGGACCCCACTTCTCATCCATACCACTCTTACTATCAGACCATCAATACCACACATCTAGATTGTGGGTTCTCTTCAATAACCTCATATCGATCACTCTTCCTTAGCTTCCTTCTGTCATCCTAGACGGAACTCATAAAGGTTCTCAACCATGTCATCACAATTACCTTAAGCCAGCTTAATACCAATTCCTAATACTCGCCACACAGACCACACCCAGCGTCTTTAAATATTCTTCCTGTTCCCGAACACATCCACAAGTGTCAACGATCAAGGGGAGGTCACAAATCCTGGCATCCCAATAATGAGTCTCCCAACTCAACTCCAAAGTATCCACCGCACAACCTACTCACCACCTCGGAACCAAACACAGTATCTCCTCATCTCCGAGTTTCAAGATTCCCATCAAGTTGGAAGTATATCCTCCTTTTCCAACCATGGAACTCAATTCGTAACACAAATACCACTATTGGACCAACCGTCCAAACGTCAACTCTGCTATACTTGTGCGATCCTCAACTCCAACGGATCATGACCACGTGTCAGTAACCAAACCAAATCACTGATCCACTCGGCTGTCGGTTAACACCGTTTATACACATTTAAAAGGATGTTAGTCATCACGTATCCTAATACTCGCGTATCAACCTTTCCGAGATTTCATTCTGGGTCACCAATTTTTGGGATGTCAACCAACAATCACTCTCCTGAGACTCCTCAAACACAATACTCGAAGTCGTCAATCACCAATCTCAGGAAATCACCAAGCATGGGCCTCGGCCTCACCCAAATACTACCCTCGGCATTTCCAACACATCAAGATAAGCCCATGAAAATTAGCCTCACGGACAGTCAATCCCGACCTTACCAAGCTAGCCCGATCCAACACGAGTCATAGGTCCACCGCGCTTCCGCTACGCTACTCTGATCAAACCAATGGCATCCTGACCGTTCGTACCGAACAGGACCTGCCCATGGTCCTCACATCTCCCAGCTCCAGTCATAGTTCCATCCAGACACCGGCACCTCACGCCTGATCACAACCTCAACTCACGATGTGCCTATCATACCATTCAGGCATCCTACCTCGTGGCACATCATCTCCTATCTCGACTCATAGCATACCAATCCCGAATCTCTGCGCAAACCGAGATGAAACCCTTACTCTAAGCTCAGGTCAGGGAAACTAACCTCCTTCGTAGTCCAATCCTCCAAGCAACTCAATGCTCCACCAAACACCACAATCGCGCTGGACTCGTCCTGACTCATCCACCGAACCAGTAAACGCCACAATCTGACTGGACTCGTCCTGAGTCATCCACCCAACCATCCAAAACCTCGGCTGCGCCCAGCAGTACCATTTCCAATCTGGCCGTAAGTCGGCCCAACCACAACAACTACCTAACCACAAACCCCTAAACTCACGATTTCCAGACTAAGCACTTACTCTGGGGGTTCTCACTCAGGTACTCACAATCCAAACCAGTCATCCCACTGGTTTCGCCAACTCATCCCCGTCATACGGGTTATCCAAACTCGAAACACCCACGAGTTCACAACAACCTTACCACTCCGGTCGTCATACCCGACTATAACCATCCTTTCAAAACGTCTGCAAGCGTCAACCGGTAACCATCACTAGGGGGAAAACTCCCAGATCTCAAGGTAGTTTCTAAATCCTGCCACTCGAGGCATCCGGCTACTAGTAGCCGTAATAGTCCAATTCCAACCAAACTGACCAAAAACGTCACCAATCCAAACTATCGTCATCCAAAACACCACCCGGCCTAACATGCTATTGTCAACTGGCCTCTTCGGCCCACGTATCTCACTAGCTCAACGGGTTACTCTCGGGCCCCACAGGCCAACCAACCTACTCGTCAATGTAGCTCACTAGTTACCATCCAGTTTAACCACGCTAGCATACATCCGACCCTATGGTCCTAACCATCGAGCATATCCAGCGTCAAACACGTTAACTACTCCGTCCTAAGCCGACATACGTCAAATCTCACACCGCGTATCGAGCGACTATCACCCTGGCACTAACAATTGCCACTAACTAGCCACCAACAAACGTACTATCACTATCACGTCCAGGTTGTTGACGGGCTGTTCCGCATCGAGACATCACATCCACAGTAGCATCACAACACCCAAGGCGACGAACCAATGACTCTGGGAACCAAACCTCGCGCAGAGTGCACGAAACCTACTCTGATATCAAGTTGACACGACCCACCCTCAATCCCCCAGAATTAAGGACTAAGTCATGCTCCTGTCTAACTTACACGTGACATGAAGGCTAAATTGACGTCCAACCTCCATGTGACATGTAAGTCGGACAAGGTATTTCCAACCGAACCATTCCAAACCTTCGGGACTTCCCAGAACGCGCAGACTCTACTGTGGATCGCGTGTGTGATGTCTCCGTCACTCTCTCAATCAACAGCCTGCACCGCAAAAACCTGGAGGGTATCGAAAACATGAAAAGACTATGAGTGGACAAAAATAAATAATAAGTTTAGAAAACAGTTCAGAAGAAATTACAATTTTATTTTTACCCTCCACGTAAAACCAATGCATGCATATCGATTCATGTTATGAAACCATTTCATTACAATTTCATATAAAAAAACCATCAATGAAAAATCATCATTGAAAACCCGAATCAAATCCGTTATTCAAATCCAGGGCCTCAGCCCAAAATCACAAATCATTCTCAAGGTGTGGGAACTCAGCCCCAAAACTTATCAAATCCAAATCATCCGGGCCACTGCCCAAAACATCTGAAAACCAGCAAAAAACTAGTGAAAAACATCAATCATGTGAGTTTGCTGGATCTCAAGTGCGCCCGAGTCTTTAAACTCAAAACCATGCACAATAATCAGGCCTTCCCGGGATATCAACGACTCTTTAAACTCAAAACACAATCACAGGCCTCATGGGGGGTATCATAACCGAGTCTTTAAACTCAAAACATATCAATCTAGGGCCCTCCCCCCGTTAATCAACCGAGTCATTAAACTCAAAATCAGATCCAGCGGTTTTTCTTTTTCTTTTTCCGGGTCTGTAGACCCAAAACCATTTTCATTCGAAAGCCATAGAAAACCCACATTTGAATTCGCAATAATGATTCCGTAAGCCGGCATCCGGAACTATCATCCCGAACCCAAATTCAGAATTTCATTTCAAGTCTCAAAACCAAATCCGAAATCTCATTTTCAAAATCCAGTTTCAAAACCGAAATCTCGTATATCGAAATCTCATGAACAGGGCTCCAAGCCCGAAATCACTTTTCCAACATCCATTTTAAATCCTTGAAAGAAAATCATATTTCAATTCCCGAAATCAAATCATCTAAATCATGCTCAAATCACAATAGAAATTGAAACCTCGTAAAACCTGCAATTACGTAAATATCTCGAAACAGTGCAAAACCGTAAACCATCAAGATCATAATTCAAATCATAGAATCACGTATATAAAACATATAAAAACATATATGCATGCATTAAGAGGTAAAAAGAAAAGTCCACTCACAGACCATTACGCCGCTGCCTCGATAAGCGTGCATTTAAGTCGTTCTCGGCTAATCCGTTATCATCGGCTTTCCCGAACCTGTCCAAATCCCATAATAAGGTCACTAACTACTTCATAAAGCTTATACAAAAGTCCCGTAATTTTCTCGAATTTTTAACTATTTTTAATCGAGACCTAAAACCTTCGGACATCACGAAAACTATCGAGACGATGTCCGATCGACTCAAAACTAGTCTTAAAATATTCGTTACATCGATACGATAAAAAGTCGTGTTGAAACCTCCCCCAGATACTGTAACGACCCGAACTTTCGTAATTATTATTTTATTGTAAAATGACCGTTTTACCCCTAGGGGGTAAAGTTGACTTTTACCGCGGGAAGTAATTAGGACTGTGACCCGTGACCGTGACGTAGTTTAGGATGTCACGAGTTCATAGGCAGGTGGCACGTTCGATTCCGACGTTCGAGGAAGAAGTTGTGACGTTCGGAAGTTGAGGGGTATTTTGGTAATTTGGTCAATTAGGGGCCAAATGTTGACTTTTGACCCGGGAAGTCCAACGGAAGAGGGCCAATGACCGTTACGTAGGTCTCGCCGATACGAATCCGTAGACAGGCGGCACGCCGAAATCGGACGTACGACGGAAAAGTTATGGTCAAGGATGTAAAACGCGATTAACCGAACTAACCGAGAACCGAATCAAAATAATATTAAAATAATGAAATCGGATTACTTTATTCAAACCAATCTGGACCCTTGGATGAGTGACACGTGTCACTCATCCCCACACTCCCTAGAACCAGGATCTTTGTCTGCCTTTTGATTAATTAATTAATTAATTTCCTTAAATCCTCACCTTTCATCCTTAAGTCAGACTCAATCCTAGCCGTTGGTTTCTAATGCCTATGCTGTTTTTAAAATCATCAGAGACTCACACTCTCACATTTTCATTCTCTCAAAACTGTGTACTCTCACTCTCTGCACAAACACACCAGCGACTACACCACCTCTCAGCCTCAACCCACACACCAGACCACCTCTCAGCTACCTCCAGACGGCCATCACCACCACCACGGCCACCCTGCACGGCCGGAAAACTCCCAAACCCGAGAAGAACCCGATCAGCCCAAACTGTCCAAACCGTCCAAACCATGACTTCTGGGCTCGAACAAACCTAGGGCTAGGACCACTGGGACGGCTGGACGACTCAGGACTGGGCTGGGCAGCCCACGGCGGCGACACGGCGGCGGTAAGCCTGCAAACTCGAGAGACACCGATTTCCTTCCCTGTCTCGAAACGTCCATTTTTTACGTTGGAAATGTTTGGTTGTTTTTGAGTCATATCCTAGGAGACTAGACGAGCATTTTGGACCTAAGTTCGTGGCTGGATACGGGACGACACGCTGGAGAAGACGAACCAGAGCCGGCAGCAGGTTTCCTGTCGATTTTCAGGAATTGTACTTTAACCCTTGGACGGGGCTTTACGCTCGGGATTGCAGCAGGATTGTACTGTGAGTGGGCCTTTGATTTCGCTAAACCTCGGCATGCCTAACTGTTTTACTTTCTATTATATCTATATGTGATTCAAGTAAAAATATCTGTTTATCTTGAGTATGATTTATGGCACGTATTACGATGTTTGGGCATGAGACCCGTCTGGTTGTTTATGAATGGTTTTGAGTCATGTATATGTATAATGGATCTCGATATTATCTGTGGTACTGCACTGTATAGATCTACCCTAGGATTCTATCTCCTCCGAATGTAGGTACACCGGAGTGGTCACGACGCATTGCCTGTGAGGAGTCATTCTACGGAGGGACCGGACCGTAGAGTGACTTAGGAGCAGGATTGCTATTATTGGACGTCTGGGACGTCAGGCATCTAGAATGCCATGCTCGGACTGGGTTTGGGATTTGGACTCGGGATTGAGACCCCGGGTGGCACGCGTAGCCTTGGGACTGTGACCTTATTGGGCGTCTGGGACGTCGGGCATCTGGGATGTCAGGGTTGGGATGTATAGTGCAGTGACTGAGATTATATTATGTTGATATTACTCTGCTTATGATTATATGATTTTGTGGTTTATGATACTAATGCATGTCTTTTCGGAAAACGGAGGGGAAAATCTATATGTTTTCGGAATGGTAAACTATTTTGTAAACCTTGAGTTTCGGCCCACTCACCCTTGTTGTTTTACTACCCCTCCAGGTAGTGCTATTGAGGAGGAGGATCCCGAGGAAGAGGAGGAGGATCCCAAGGAAGAGGCATAGGTTTACGTTGCGCACCTGAACCCTACTGCTGGGTAGGTCGACACGTAGTGTGTCTAGAGTCGTGCTCAATAAACTGTATTCAGGAACTATCCCTTGTCTGACACTATTTGTTTTCGGATATTTGTGTGGTGTGCCATGTATGACTTAACTTTGGATTTTCTTTATGCATTTTATTTTCAATAAGGGTGATTTTGGTATTTTAATGTCGGGTGTCAGACGGGAGCAGGGCACGTCCCGGGTGGTCCCAGGGGGATCGGGGCGGGTCCTGTCAGATACTGTGCCACGTGCCTCCCAAAGGGGCTGCGCGTGGACCTCATGCGCCTCAGCGCAGTCATCTTCTTCCTCGGGTAAACCCAGTCCGACCGGTTCATGATTCAGCCCGAACCTGTATGGCCGGTTCACAGATCTATCCTGTCCAGTTTTGTCCGTTTTCAACCCTAATTAATTCTGTAATCTTATTTCAATGTTTCTAAAAGATCCATGAGCTCAGACTAGGAAAACCAAGCTATATCATCATACCTTCAATCGTTTTTCTCAAACCAGTCCAGTTTCTCCATACGATTTCATGGTTCCAGCCATCATTCGTCTCTGGTTTTGATCCTAAACATCTTCTGGAGTCCCTAGAAACACTTTTAAATCGTCACAACCTCTCGATAGCCAACAATTCTTCATTTGCCATAATTGATTTCAAACTAACTTAATTCGAGAATATAACCTTACTGTCCGCCGTGAGCTCCTCCGTGGATACCACCACCTTCCTCTCGACTTCCACTCTATTTTTTATGCACAAACCATGGGCAAAAGATGGAAGGCAAAGGGAATGGAATTCATGGTCGAAGCATGCCCTGCCCTCTGTTTCTCCCGATTGGAAAACCACCGTCCACGACTGTTGTTCACGATGGCACCACCACTTCCCCCATCCCCCTGTCTCTCACTTCTACGCTCAATCATTAGGAAAAATGCTGAAGATCGAAGGAAAATGGGGAGAATTTGTCAAGCCCTGTTTTTCTATTTTCCACCGTGCACACACACTTAGTTTAAACGGGTAATGGCGGTGAGAGATGGTTCTAAGGCCATCTAGAGAGGGCCACGCGTCACAAATCCTATGGGCACCATTTTCAATGACAACCAAGTGTCCATCTCTGAGTGGGCACAGATCCCAACGCAAGAAATGTCCAAAATGCCCCTCAAGGACAAATTACCATTTGGCCCTTCGTCATCCCTGACCTGTAACTCTATTTCTCGAACTACAAATGACACATGCCGCCTGTTGTTGGAATCAGGGAATCGAGACCGACCTAATGGTTCTTCAATTAAATGAAAAGTCCATGTCGTTTGAAAAGTCAACAAATTGCCCCTCTTTTACGAAATTACCAAATTACCCTTGAACTTCCGAATATCATAACTTTCTCCTCGGATGTCGGAATCGGACGTGCCACCTGTCCATGAACTCGTGACGTCCCGAACTACGTCACGGTCATTGGTCAAAGTCCATTTGACTGCCCGAACGAAAAGTCAACATTTTTACCCATTTCAGGGGTAAAACCGTCATTTCGCACCGTCCGTCCGAAAGTATCTAACTAATCACCGATTATCTTCACTAATCCATCATTAACCACTAATCTAATCCCGATTTCCGGGACGGGTCGTTACAATGGTTATGGAACTGAATCCATTAGTATAGAACATTTTCTTAATCGCATTCTCTAGTCCAATTGCTATTTTTGTATATGTATTCCTAATTTATCCGCCAGGTTAGTCTAGTTGGTTTTTTTTCACCCTACGAAGCGATCCCCTTTTTTTCATCAGGTCATTTAAAGGCAAAAGTTCTTAATGCTCGTTCCAAGTTCGAATTACAATTTGTACAAATAATATCAACATTTCTTCCATCTTACAAATAAGACATAACTTGTTTAGGTAAATTTTTTGAAAGAATACCCTTATGCCCATGCTTTCCAGCTATGTTATCTACTTGAGCCGGATAAGAGGGAACTTCACGTTCGGTTTTGAAAGGGGGAGATCCTATATAATACTATCTAAAATTTCTTTTGCTAGGTTCATAGCTAAAAAACATAGGCATTGGCGGATCCATCAAGGGGTAAAGGGGGTCAATTGACCCCCTCAACCTCTTGAGTTCTCCATTAAAATATAATCTTGACCCTTTTCAATATAAAAAATTTACACTTTAATTATTGGCTATTGTCCATTTTAAATATGATTGTTCAATCTAAAAAATAATCTTAATCTATGTAAATGTAAAAAAAAAATTCACTTCAAACCCCAACTCTAATATTCTTTTCATGGTGATGTTGTCACTGTTCTTGAACTTCTTCATTTCTAGGCAGCATATGATGTTTTAATTTTTCTTTAATTTTTTATTTCATTTTTTAGACATTACCTAAACCTAGTTTAGGGAAGATGTTATAAAATAAAATTTGTCTTTTATTCCTTTCCCAATTCTTTTACCACCAAACTAATCCTTAATATATATCGCTCCACCCGATCTCAATTCATACCAAATATTCGAATTTAAAGTATGTTCACAAATCAAATTATTTCAAAAAATTTAATATTTTGAATATTTTTCTAAATGATTTGGTTTGAATAATTTACAAAACTTTTTTTTTACTATAATTTTTTAATTGATTTGTTGCCCTACTTGTTTTTTCGTTTTTAATTATTTAATATAGAGTGTTTTATGTAAAATATTAATGGAGCGAAAATAAATTTATACATATTAACTATGTCAACTGCATTCTTTATGAGATTGAACCCTAAATCCTACTGCATAATAGAGTGTGTATGAGTATTATTATTCTAATTGTACTAGTTGCTATTACTAAAATAGAGTGCATTTTGTTAAAACAATAAAATAAAGTTTCTCCATTTTATATCAAAAAATTTGAATATAATGTGTTGTTTTGAAGTATGATGTGACTATTCAAATTGTACATATAATTTATATATTGACCCTTCCGATAAAATTTTCTGGATCCGCCACTGAACATAGGGATACACTTTTATGATGAGAGTTTATATGAGACGCCATGCATTTTCTATTCATCTTTTCAAGTGTAATCCTTCAATCATCAAAGAAATTTTCCTTTAGATAAAAAAAAATTCTAGAAATTAAATTGCATGAGCAATAAATAATTGAAATATGAATGTGTAAACTACATTTTAAAAAAGATAAATAATTAAAACTCCGGTGCAGAATTTGTATTGCATTAATTTAAGAATTGAAAAGTATGAACACAATAACATAAAATAGTAAAAACTAATCTAGAGATTATATTATGCCATTCATAGGCTTGGAATAGGCTTGGCTTTGAAGTAAATGTAATACGACGAAGGTTGTTGGGCAATGCCCATCGGGAAAGATGTTGGCCCATGAAAAAAATACGTTTGTCGGGACAACCCTAACTTACTCTACAAAAAAAAAAAAAACATTAGTCAAATTTGGACCTTGCTTGACCATTTCATACTACAAAGTTGACATGCTTGCCATACGTCAATTTCATAGGGCAAAGTTTTAAAAATTCAGTCACAGGCCACCGGATATAAGGTAGCCTAACCCGACAAAATACAATGTTTGTAATAATATGTAATTAATATACACTTTCAATAAAATATAATTAAAACAAATAAAACGAGTCAAATATAATTAAAATAAAAAAACAAGTCGAATATAATTAAAATAGGTATATCTAAAAACTAATGTTTTACATGACTAAATTGCTTATCATGGCTGAATTAGGTAGGCTACTTTTGGGGCTATAATTAAAACCATAATTGCTTATCATGGCTGAATTCAATAATGATAGTTGACTTGAATGGATTGGATTAGATTAGACCAGCCAAGATGGTTCGTGCGTTGCTCCATGGGCTGTTCAATTGATTATAAACAAAATTCTACGTACAAAACAATATATATAAATAGATTTAGGTAGTTAAATAAAAGGTGAAAAGATGTTTAACTATTTTAATACATCATCATTTGCTTATTTAGATGATTTTACATTCATTATAGCAATATGGACAATTAATAGTAAGCTGAACTATGTATATACATACATACAAATTATAAAGACTATTAAAAATAACTCTAATATGTAAAAAAACAAATGGTGTTTTATTTTTAAAGAAAGAAAATATAAAATATAAACTCTAATTATTTAATATAGTTACATAATCATAATAATAATGCCGGGGGTTAATAACTTTTAAATTAATAAAAAATAATACAATAGAAGTAATAATAATAGTAGTTGTTATAATAATAGTTGAAGTATTATTTTATTAGATTCAGGGTATGGGATAATTTTTTCAAATTGAGAAATAAACCATTAAATTTTTTTTATTGGAATAATAATAATGATAAATGAAAATCTAGGGTAAATTGTGATGACCCGTCCCGAATTACCAGGATTAATTAATAATTAATGACGGATTATCGAGACTAATCGGGGATTAGACGAGGATTAATGGACGAGCAGGGTGAAATGACAATTTTGCCCTTGGAATGGACAAATCGTTGACTTTTTGTTCAGGAGGTCAAATGGACTTTGGCCGATGACTGTGACGTAGTTTGGGACGTCACGAGTTCATAGACAGGTGGTACGCCCGATTCCGACGTTCGAGGAAAAAGTTATGATTTTCGGAAGTTCGGAGGTATTTTGGTAATTTAGTTGAATAGGAGTAAATAGTTTACTTTTGACCCGAGAGGTCCGATGGCCGAGGGCCGATGGCCGTTACGTAGATCGAGACGATACAAACCCATAAACAGGCAGCAAGTTGAATTCGGACGTTCGACTGAGAAGTTACGGTTCACGGAAGTACGAACGCACTATTGCACGAATTACGAAACGGATGCTTTTGGAATTAAGTGGAGCCCAAATATTTTTCATTGGACCAATGGATGAGTGACAAGTGTCACCCATCCACTAGCCATCCCTTTTCATTCATGCATATCACATTCCTCTTCATCGATCATTTTCCATCCTCCAAACCCGATCTCACCCGACTACCTTCATCCCCATCCAAACCCCATCTCCCTTATGACCATGACTGAGACCAAGGGAAGGCAGAGAGGACAAGATGATGTGGTGGTTGGCCGGGCAATGGCCGCCGTGGATGACAGAGGTGCAAGGTAAGCCATTTTTCTCGGTTTATGTCAAATTCCATTGTTTTTGGATTAGAATGTTATGGATGTCTTTGGATGAATAGAGGATGATTAGTGAGTTTCTAGGGGGTTTTTAAGAGGCTTTTGAGGGCGGTTCACGGCTGAGGAGGCCCTGAGGGTGGCCGGGAAAGCAGAGGCCGTGAGACCCTTATTACATGGATAGGATTTACATGGTTTTGATTAGGTTTGATGATGGGAAATGGTAGGAAATGAGAAAATATGATGAATGGAATCAAAAAGGGAAGAAAAGGACCGAAAACAAGGAGGGAAAATGGCCGGACCGGACTGCACAGGAAAACCGGTCGGACCGGTTCGATCGCATGAGGAAGAAGGTGAATAGTCCTGGTGCGTGAGGCCCAAGCGCAGGACCTTCCTTGGGCGCATACGAGTGGTGAGGATTTTGAGGATGCTTCCAACATGTCAAATCATATTGTCGATGTAACGGACATTTTGGGACTGGTTTCGTGTCAATTGAACATCGTTTCGATATAGTTCGGGACGTCCGAAGGTTTAGGTTCGCGTTTAAAAATAGTTAGAAATTCCAAAAAATTACGGGACTTTAGTGAGGAGTTATATAAGTAGTTAGTAACCTCTAAATTAATTTGGACAGGTTTGGGAATCCCGGAGGGGACGATTGGCCCGGGAGACGCTTATGGCACGCGTATCGAGGCGCGACTTCGGACGGTCTGTGAGTGGACTTGTTATATGAATTTGATGCATGAATACATGTTTTATAATTGTTTTAGAATATGTTTTGTGATGCCATGAGTGCATCTGTTTGTGGTAGCCTAGGATTTACGTATTTGCACGTATTTCCAGATTTACGGTTTTATATGATGCTTATACGTGCTAGGCTTTCAATGAGGGTTTAATGATTTGGTTTTGGATTTGGAAATATGAAATTGGGCACGAGAACCATTTGATTTACGAACTCTCGGACTTGGAGTCCATTTGATTTGACGAGAAATTGGATCGAGGGTCCATTTGAGTTATACGATCGGACCGAGGGTCCCGTTGATTTATGATCCGGGCTTTAGGCCCATTTGGTTGTAATATCGGGCTGAAGGCCCAGTTGATTGTAGTATCGGGCTTAGGGCCCCGTTGGTTGTGAAATCGGGCTTGAGTCCCAGTTCGGTTTATGAAATGAGAAATCGGGCATGAGACCCTGTTGAATTGTGGATTTAGGCCGAGGCCTGTGAAATGGATTTGAATCGGATTCGAGGAATCCTGTTGAGATGAATCGGTATGAGACCCAATTGAGAAATATGTTTTGGGAAAGAAAGAAAGTGTTTTGGAAAATGTATGAAACCCTCCATATGATTTATATGGTCTCCTTTAGACGTCGACCTGGAGATCCACGATCCACATACCAGAGTGGGTATCCCCATAGGGATTCCGTTCCAGGAGTGGGAGTTATGATTTATGTTGTGGTCCCTGACCAGATTCCGGAGAGATGTGTGGACTAGATCCGGAGATAGAGCTCAGACTAGATCCAGAGATTGAGCCTCCCAGATGGAGAATTCCTGGGAGAAGACTCGGAGTCAGACCCCGAGTAGTGTGCACACTAGTATAGAGATGATATCGTGACATATATCGGGGATGTGCTCCCTAGAGGTTGTGTGCCCCGAGTTGGCATCTTCTCGGAAGTGTCGCGAATGGGTTATACGTATGAGTACGTATGAGGTTTTATGAAAGTGATTTGGGGGCAGAGACCCCGTGTTCCATGTTTTATATTTCGGAAAGTGATTTCTATGTTTTGGTATTTCACTGAGAATGGTTTTGGGTTGAGACCCATGTATGTTGATTTGGGCTGAGTTCCCACATGTATGGATTTACAGGTGTTGACACCATATCTGACCAGACCCACTAGGCCGTATACTTAAAGCCCAGACTCCGTTCAAGGCCCAAAACTACCGTACTTACACAGCCCTAACACCGGGCCTAATGCGGGATGCCACGTGGAAGTCTATCCACTCTCGATCTACGTAACACGTGTCAGCACGTAAATCGAGGAGCATTTGTCCCACATCAAAACTATGGGAGTTGAATATCCTACCTACCCATACATAAGGGGTACATATTTCCCAATAAAGGTAACTAATATTTACTATTCATAATTACTCTGCCAAACTTACCGTTTATTATTTCCTCTTACGAACAAAGTAACTGACTTGACCGTCGGAGAACCTTAGGCCAGCACCACACCGGTGCCCGTACTAACGGAGAACTCGCGATCCACTTAAGTTGACAGATTATGAGGAAGGACACGCGTCATCCGGTGATTGGGCAACGAGTAATCGACAGTTGGAACATTTAACGCTTCAACAGTTTGGCGCCGTCTGTGGGAAACTGACTAAGTTTACCTACACTCAACCAAACCGAGTTAAGACTCGTCCACGTATTAATCCGAGAGAAACCTCGCCAACATTGAACATGTAGGGCAAGCAAGATCTCGGTGAGATCACACTCGGGCAAGGCCCCAGAACAATGAGAGACCCATTTCCTAACCTTTTACAGATAATCGAGAGACTCTAGAGCGACATGATCGAGGTGAAAACTAAGGGTACCCATGCCGAGTTGAGATGTCAGGCACTCGACAATCGGTACACTGAGGTGGCCGAACAGCTACGGGTCGCGTAGGCAGAACTCGTTTCCCACCAAGCTCGCGTCGGTAAGGCTGAGACCAATAAGTTGGTGGCTGAGTACGCCGAGCGTGCTGAAAAAAATCGCCGACTGGTAGGAAAAGAAAAAGAACACACGACCGCCGAGCCACATAAAGGTAGGCAGGCGGCGCCGAGCCAAGCAAGAAACACGCTCGGATGTTGATCATCCCCGGTAGCCAGCCCGGCGACACCAGGATTTACCGAGACACCCACGACGCCCTCCGCGAGGGAGGGGGACGGAATCGGTCGGTCAATGACCACCAATCGCGCCGACACAACCCTCGCCCGGAGGTAGGAAATGGATATCACCACCGAGCACACATCACCGCTCGGTGGTCTCGTCCAAGCAACAGCCGCGGAACTTTTTTGGCTAGAGACCCCATCCCCGTCACCGACTCGTCCTTGGAGGCCGAGAGTATAGCCATGTCGGCTCGGCAGCTGGGCCACAAAACTGACCGCTTACACCGAGAGAGGCAAACATCGAGGTCCTCTCGCGATGACACCAAGCGGCCAACCCATCTCGACCTTGCGCACCGCCCTCACCCTGAACCAACCCACCGACGGAGTACTGAGCGGTCAGGGCAGGACGGCCGACACATTGATAAATCTCAGGAACCACCCCGCCCGAGGGACACCGAACGGTCGAGGCCGGTCGGTCATAAAGGAAGTGGATCCCGAAACTTGCCTAACCGGAGGGACCCTGATTCGTCAAGACAGGTCGGTCGTGGGGGAATTAGCTCCCAGAGTCTGCCTAGCGGGGGGCACGCCGACCGGTCATATAGGATCGGCCGCGACCAGGCACCCTGGGATACTCGACGGATCGAACAAAAACACCGAAGGGCCAAGCAGCAATCTAGAACCGACTCGCTCGTCCAGCACCTCGTGGACCGAGTCCAGACACTCGAAGCCGGGATAGCTCAGGTAGCACGACCAGTCTGGTCGAAAACCAGTCCGAGCCCTTTTATAGAAAGAATCAACCAGTTTAGGATCAATCACGAGATAAAGCCCCTGAAAATTCCCCTTTACACCGGGAAGGAAGATTCGTGGAACCACCTGAACAATTTCTACTCAGCCATTGCCCTTAAAAAACTCGTGGATGAGGAACAGTGCCTCATCTTCAGTTCCACACTTACGGAAGCAGCGATCAATTGGTTCTACAAGTTGGAATCCGGGTCCATCGACTCTTTTGAACAGCTCACCTCCACCTTCATGAACCAGTTCATGATCCATACTGACCGTCTATCTTCGGCTGAGGACCTTTTCGAGCTTAAACAAGGTGAACATGAATCGCTGCAGCGGTACGCAGCAAGGTTCAGTCACGAATACTCCCGGTGCGCGGAGACGGACGACCGGGCAGCTTTTACGGCCTTCAAGGGTGGCCTTCGAGACTCCCTTTTCAGGTACGTAGCTCACACGCAAGGCTGGACAACTTACAATGAAATTATGAAACAGGCGGCGGTCCACGCCAAGGCTGAAATGTTGAGCCAAAAGTCCAACGTGGCCAATCTCTATCGACCTCCCCGGGCCGACTCTGTAAAAACATACGTACCGAGCATCCCGGATCAGCAAGGCTTAGCGTAGCGCCCACGGGAGCAGGGGCAACAGAGCTATGGGGGAAAACGAAAAGACTACCCCCATAGCAACAACCTGTACATCCCCGGAAAGAAGGGTAAGAACCCGAATAACCAAGAAAGACAGCAGGGGGGCGGTCAAACAATTGGGAAAAGCTAGTTCCCCGCTCCAAGTACGAGACCTACACCATCCTCAATACTCCCTATGAGAACGTCCTCCTCAACGTGGAGCATATGATCCCGAAGTTTACTTGGGCGCCAGCAAAGGGCAAGCTTGGCAAAGACACAGGAATTTACTACCAATACCACAAGTACAACGGCCATAGCATTGACCAACGTGTTGCATTCCGGGATCTCGTGGAGGCTCTGGCCCGGGATGGAAAGATCAACCAACTTTTCCAGCATGCACCGCCTCCACCTCGCAACCCACAGATCAACACAATCTCAGGAGGGCCATCCATTTCTTGCCAGCTCACTTCCAACCGAGCGAAGAAGAACTTCCTAAGGGCCACCAAACAGAATCACCAGCTTTTCAACATCGAGGATGGCAGAGCCAAAAAAGCAAACCAAATTGGGTGGGCACCCATCACGTTTTCAGAGGAGGAAGAATGGGGGATCGTCTATCCTCGCGACGATCCCATTGTCGTTATGGCAGAAATATCCAACTTCGACGTACAGCGGGTTATGGTCGATACTGGAAGCTCTGTCAATGTCTTATTTATACGAGCATTCAAACAATTGGGCATCCCATAATCTAGTCTGGACCGTTCCCCTACGCCGCTCTTCGGTTTCACTGCGGACTCCATTGTCCCGCACGGAACGGTCACCCTCCCATTTTCCCTTGGTCACATCCACGGCGGGCAACCGTGCTCGCACCTTTCCTAGTGGTAGACTGCCCCGCGGCTTACAACGCCATTCTCGGGCGAGGAATACTCAACCAAATGAAGGCAGTCGTTTCCACCCACCTACTTCTGGTAAAATTCCCGACACCTATGGGGATTGGCCAAGTTAAAGGGGACCAAATGGCTGCACGAGCGTGCAACTCTGTCACCCCGATCCAGCCACCAAAGGAAACCATGGCAGTGACAGAATCCGCGTTTGAGTTCAACCCAATCGATCCTCAGAACGCACAGCAAATACAATATGGGTCAATTGAAGATCCTCGGGACCATTCAGCAACACCACATCTGCAACCCATTGAGGATGTTGAAGAGATAGTACTCTCCCACAACTTTGCGGACCGAAAGGTAAAGATTGGAACAACCCTTTCGCCCGACCTACGCTCATAGTTGATTCGTTTTTTAAGGGACAACTCTGAGGTCCATCGACGTTATCTGCCACCGGCTCAGTATTGATCCTGCCTACAAGCCTGTCGAACAGAAACGTCGCCTCTAAGACGCAGAAAGGACCGAGGCTACGAAGGCATAAATCGTCAAACTCAGCACCATTCACTTTGTCCGGAAGGCCGTCTATGCTGCCTGGGTGGCCAACGTTGTCCTCGTCCAGAAACCCTCGGGGGCATGGCGAATGTGCATTGATTTCACTGACCTAAACAAGGCCTGCCCCAAGGACAGTTTTCCTCTACCAAAGATAGACCAACTGGTCGATGCCACGGTAGAGCATGAGCTCCTAAGCTTCATGGATGCATACTCAGGCTACAACCAAATCTTTATGCATCCGGCAGATCAGATCCACACAATCTTCCGGACGGATCAGGGATTATATTGCTACAATGTCATGCCTTTCGGACTCAAGAACGCAGGGGCCACTTACCAGCCCTTAGTAAACTTCATGTTCTCAGACCTAATAGGGAAAACAATGGAGGTCTACGTCGATGACATGCTCGTTAAGAGTAAATCGGCTGACCTGCACATCCCCAATCTCTCGCGCATGTTCAACGTCCTCAAACGATATCGGATGAGGTTGAACCCGGCCAAATGCGTCTTCGGAGTCAGGTCTGGAAAATTCCTGGGCTTCATGATTAGTCAGAGAGGTATTGAGGCCAACCCGGAAAAAATCAAAGCCATGGTCGATATGGAGCCCCCACGAACCCAGAAAGAAGTGCAAAGCCTAACCGGCCGAGTCGCAGCCCTTACACGCTTCATCTCCAAGGCCACCGACAAGTGCGTGCCTTTCTTCAAAGCACTAAAGGGCAAATCCAAACACATTAACTGGACGGAGGAGTGCACTAAGGCTTTCATTGAACTCAAGGAATACATGGGCAGAGCGTCGTTGTTGGAGAGACCCGACACCGGGGAACCCCTTTACATGTACCTATCTGTCTCTGCTTCTGCCGCCAGTTCGGTACTAGTTAAGCGTAAGGATGGCGTTGAGCACCCGGTGTACTACATCAGCAAGGCTTTACAGGACGCTGAGACAAGATACTCTGACCTAGAGAAGCTCGCCATCGCCCTCATCATGTCCACCAGAAAGCTCAGGACATACTTCCATGCTCATTCCATCATTGTCATGACCGACATACCACTCCGACAAGTACTCCAGAAGCCCGAAATATCGGGGCGATTACTCAAGTGGGCAATAGAACTCAGCGAATTCGACATCACCTTCACTCCCCGCACCGCCGAGAAGGGGCAGGCCGTGGCAGACTTCATTTCCGAATTCTCCTACGTTCCAGCGTTGGCCGCACATGAGGTCACACCATCCGTTCTCCCATCCATAACACATATTTTGGACGAAGAGAGCCCCCAGATCAACCCTGCTCAGCCGACTTGGCTCCTCTACGTCGACGGGTCGGCTTGCCACAATGGGTCCGGAGCTGGACTTGTCCTCACCACACCGGACAAGGTCCGAATGGAATATTCCCTTTGTTTTCTGTTCAAGGCCTCCAACAATGCTGATGAGTACGAGGCCCTCCTTGCAGGACTCCGCCTCACCAAGACCATGGAGGCAAAAAAGATTAAAATCTTCAGCGATTCACAGCTTATCGTCAACCAGATCAACAATGAGTATGAGGCCAAAGACTCTTCCATGGCGGCATACAGAGCATTGGCAAAGTCTCTTCTATGTGGTTTCCACAGCTATGCTATAACTCGGATTCCACGCTCCGAAAATAGCCACGCTGACGCTCTAGCCCGGCTTGCATCCTCCCTTGATGAGAAACAGAGTTGAAACGTACTAGTCGAGATTCGTAATCAACCTAGCACACAATGCTCGGCGGTCTGCGCAATCGACACTGGTTGCACATGGATAACCCCGCTGATGGGATTCCTCGCAAAGGGAACTCTTCCTTTCGACAAGATCGAGGCCAAAAAGGTCCGGAGATAGGCAGCCCGGTATACACTCATCAACGACCAACTCTACAAACGGGGCTTCACTCTGCCCCTCCTCAAATGTCTCGTCCCGGAGGCAGGCAGAGCCATTCTAGAAGAGATACATGTTGGTATTTGCGGAAATCACTCCGGACCACGATCGTTGGCACATAAAGCTTTCCAGCAGGGTTTCTATTGGCCAACCATGCATGGGGATGCAGCAGAGCTGACCAAACGGTGTGATAAATGTCAATGGTTCGCCCTTCTTCTCCATTAACCTCCAGAAAACCTCACACCCATGGTTAGCTCTTGGCCCTTCTCGCAATGGGGACTTGACTTAATCGGGAAAATGCCAGCAGGGAAGGGCAAGACAGAGTATGCAGTGGTAGCAGTGGACTACTTCACAAAATGGGTAGAGGCAAAGGCTTTGGCCTCCATAACCACGGGGCAGATTGAAACATTCGTCTTCCAGAACATCATTTGTGATTTCAGGTCGGGGACCCATAAATGGATTTATGGTTCATGACAGTTTATGGTGACCGGGCATGAACCCTTGAAAGGTTTTGAGAACATGTTTGACAAACGGTTTTACGAACGTTTGATAAACGGTTTTTGAATGCATGCATATGCTTTTAGTGAAGGGTATAAATTTCTTTATGTGAAAATGTTTTTAATGAAAATATTATTTTCGTGCACTCACGACTTTTGATGTTTTAATGCCCTTCAGGTTGATTGAGGATGCGGGCTGTAGCAGAGACGAGACATCACACTCCTCTTCCTACGATCCTGGCGTGCTCTGGAAGCCTGGTGAGGGCTAGAGGTGGCAATGGGTCGTGTCGTGTAGAGTTCGTGTCGTGTCATGAATTCTGTTTTACCCATTTATGTCAAACCCGAATCCGACTCGTTTAATAATCGTGTCAAGAATGTCCAACCCGAACCCGACCTGTTAATGACCCGTGTAACCCTTGTAACCCGTTTAACCTATTTAATAAATAGGTCATACTCAAAACACAATTAACCTATGACCCGTTTGACCCATTTAACCCGTTTAACATGTTTAACCTATTTAAATTATAAGATTTAATAGATATTTAGGTATGTAAATGGGTAGATATATGGGTTAATAATGACACGTTTATTAAATGGGTCAATATATAAGCCAATATACGGGTTAACCTGTTAACCCGAAATCAATACATTTATTAAACGAGTCAACATGTCATTATATGGGTTAACATGTTGACCCGAAATCCACCCGTTTAATAAACGGGTCATTACGGGTTGACCCGAAAATGACCCGAAATTTTAAACGTATGGGTTAACCCGGATAAATTTCGTGCGGGTTTCGAGTCGTGCCAAAAATTGGCACCTTTAGTGAGGGCTAAAGACGGAAATTTCCCTGATCTGATACTTCGAGTTAGACGGGATCAGATGCATCCCACGTTAATCCCGGAGGATTTGGGACGGGTCCTGACATAAATTGTAATTTCACTATTCAGATCAATGAAGAAAGAAAATAGCTCAAAATAGTCAAAATACTATTGATTAAATAAATTGTAGGATAAACTACATAAAGTCTCCCAAAGTATGGGGGTCACTTTGAGTTCATACTAAAAATATGAAAGTTTTATTGCAGGTACGGATAGAAATTAAACAAGCACACAATTAAGCAAATTATTCAATCGAGTTATAATCTTTCCAAGTGCACAACATCCCTCAATTTTGCCTCATACCTTCCTTCACAATGGCCTGCAATTGCTCTAGTTAACTCGGTTAGACTCATTTCCTCAAGGAAAGTGTGAAGTTGGTGGCAAAGAAGATTGGTCTGTTGGATATCAAAGATGGTGATGCATGTTGTCACTGGGTTTCTGTGGGTAATTGTCTCAGTGAGGATGAGAGGCATCGAGACGGAGAGAGTGATACATCCCACATCGAAAATATGAATCAAAATTTGGAATTTTTTTTTACCCCTATTTAAATATTTGGGACTTGGTGGGTCACGAATTGGATCGGTCCAACTTTGTTGGGCCTTGTGTAATATTATTTTGGTTGAACCAAAAACCCGTGACCAAAAAAGCTTATTATACTAAGACCCATGTGTACTAATTAATTAGCCCGACAACCTAAGCTCATTCTTGGAAGCCCAAGGCCCAAGTGTCCACCCACTTGTGTTTATTTAGGAATTTAGAATTGATTGACCCAAGCCTTAACAATAGATTTTTATCTAAGCCCAAAATAAAATGTCCAACCCAACTTAGAGTAGGGACACTTGGATGTCATGCATGGAAGTATCACACTAGCACAACCACGTGTGTGTGTGTGTGTATGATGAACAGTGGCTGGATACATCCCCCCTACACGCACACAAGTTGGTGAGGACCCTGAGGGCTGCATCTCACCTCACTCTCATTCTGAGATGCTCAAGCATGGGTTCGACGACCATCCACCGAAACGGTGATGGCCGCCACATGCCTCACTGCTCATAGTCGTACTCCTCCCCATTTCCTCGAGTCTCTCTTTTTCATCATTCCCTCCTCCTTCGAAATCTCTGATCTTCCCTAAAGCTCAGTCGAGAAAAGCCCAGAATTAAAGAAAACAGTGCAGGGGCACCAGTTCTTTACGACACTATCTTCAACCACCTTGGACCTCAGACAACAACTAACGGCCTTTGCCATGACCAGGTGAGTTCAGCCCGTGGTTTTGAGCCATCAAGGGACACTTGGGAGCAAGCAGTGGCACTAGACCCAAAATTGACCTGGATTCGACCTGTTGGGACTGAACTTGTGCTATATTATCTTGAGCATTGACCCAGGGCTTAGTCATTTGCCTTGCATGATCGATTATTCCTCACTAGTTCATAGAGCCATGGCAGAGCGACGGCGTTCTTCGTGACCCGAGTTGCAGAGCTTGACCCGAACACAGACCCCTTTAGGACCCATTTCAACTTGGAAAAATGGCAGCCTATGGAGGTAAGACCGACCACCTGAGTTTAATTACCGTCTTAGTTAGACCAAGAACGTCTCATTGGAAAGACTTCTCCGTGTGAGGGCGGTGGTGGTCGGTACCACTAGAGATCATAGAACTGTCGTGGCTATCTCGACCACGACCAACCCAACCCATATGACTAGTTCCTACCTGCTCGTTATTGGAGAACTGAGACAACTACGCCAATCTCGTGCCTCAATGATTGATGTGGACTACGTCTCGAGAGAGCGAGGCACGATAAGGCTGTGGCTTCTCGACATTGTAGAGTCGATTCAGGTAGCCATCTCAAATGAAAAACTTGATTTCTGGACTGTACTTGATCAGTAGATAGTATTAGATGATTTGCATGTTGAATTTGGGATAGAATTGAAGAAATTGGGCGTCACTGAAAAACTTGATTTTCCGGCGAGAATTTTCAGAAACCGACCGTCGTGGACTTTGGTGCTGGCGGCAGTCCGGCCACCGTCTCAGGTGAGTTCCGGCTACGATCAGTCAATGGTCAACACTGTTAAGTCCACATTTGTCAACCGTTAGTTCTAACTGTCAAATATTGGAACATTCCAATGGAATATTTCAGGACAATATTCTAGGGAATATTTTAGGGAGTACTCCAAATTGCGCGTGTGCTTATTTTGGGATGTTTTTGACCCGTTTAAGCGGTTTTTAAGTCCGTTTTAACATTGTTTGAACCGATTTAAGTGAGATTTCTTATAGTTTTACTTGGATTTCAAAAGTAACTTTATGGTTAGATTTATTTAGGATTTGTGAAGGGTTTGGACGTACGTGGGTTGCAACGTCGGGTTATTTCGACTCCTCGACTAGTTAGTGAGTGGACCCCCTTGCTTGAACTGGTTTTATATTATTTACTACTTGCACGTTTTACGATGTTTGTAAACTTGATAATAGTTGAGCATGCATGACTTATCATGTGATGATTATAGCTTATGATTGTGGTATATATTCTAGTATGCTTATCTGGTTATGTTGCCATGCTATGATATATCTTATGGTGAGTATGCATAATGTATGTATTGTGTCACATGTTGCATTGCATATGATTCCTTGGGGCATTTATTAGACTGAGATGTTTGGAACCCACTTAGGAGTCGCTAGTATCATGTACTCATCTATATGGCCACAAACCAGCCTCCATATGAATGATCACCCGCGCCGCTCGTAATACTAGTTAATAGTGCGCCAGCTGGTTCCCCGAGCAAGGCTACTCTGTGTATGTTCTGAGTTTGAGACTCGAGGCGACTCATGAGCAATTATGTAGTGGGTTGATATTGTGGCATATTCATGGTTTTTGCATAGCTCATTTGTGCATGTTAGTTAAATTATTATATAATGGATGTAATTATTATATCTCCTATTACATGCAAGTAATATAACTGTTTTAGTTTTATACAAAAACGAAGGGTTAAGGGTTATTATTGAAAATGGTTTTACACTGAAATAACAACTGGGTCCATTCACCCTTTGTATTTTAAACCCCTCAGGTTTCTATGGCGCGCAAGTACTTCAAGGAGTTCAGAGGCTTCTCTGACACTCACTCCGAACGCGGAGGCTAACGACTCAATTGGGTATCGACAAGTAAAGACATTGTGTATGATCATCAGTTAAAGACGTCCATGCTCTAAGTTTTCCATTGGCAGGTGAAATGTGATCGATTTTTTATCGGTTAGGTTTTACCTGGCTCTCCAAAACGCGTCGTTTTCAGTTCACATGGCTTCTTCACTTGGACGTCCTTGTCCAAATGTGGGCCAGCATGCCTCGATCTTTGTGCCACAAATGTACTTTCCAGGTAGGGGTGTATCAGAGAGTGAGTTAGAGGAGAAGTTAGTAAAGTTTTGAAAGGATGAATGTGTGCTTGGGGATTACATTTTTGGGCCTCGACCACTTGGGCTCAGGATATTGAAAATGAAACCCAATTTCTCTAAATAGGCAAGGCCCAACAAAACTCGTAGTTAAAATTTTGTTTCTAAGTTTTTTTTTTGGAATTTGCTAGATAAGTTGTAAATTCTAGGGTGAGTCCCGAATAATTTAGAGCTAGTATGAGAAATGTTCCAACACGGTCGACATCCAATTTTGGACAAAACGGACAAGCTTTTACGGAAGAAAAAAACCCCAAAAACTCTTTGGTTCCTTAGTTTTCAATCTCCACCTAAGTTCCCATTGAGACATTAAGGCTAAAATCATCCTTTTACTGTATAAAATTTCTAAATTAATGAATTTTCGATACAAGATAAATGAAACTGTCATTTTAATTGTGCATCAAATTATTTCAGGGATGAAATGAGACTAATATAGGTTACAATCTGATTTTGTTACCATCCTTACCATTTTCGATCGCCTGCTGTTGTGGAAAATAATTTTAGCCTTCAGCTATATATAATAGTAAATTTGAAGAAAACAACCAATTCTAAAATTTAACCCACTTAAAAACTACAATCGACATACTTCGTTCGCCGAAGTTGGCATAATCGTAAATATGCATAATGAATTAAGGTTAGGCTTCCTCGTTGTTCTTTTGTTTGCTACATTTCATGGTAAACTACTTCTCCCAAATACTTTTTATGTTATCTAAATGCATTTCCCCTCCCACCTTCATCATTCGGCTGAAATAAAGTATGTTTTTTCATGTGCTTTTATAGACTATGTATATATATATATATATATCGATCTTGATTTCTCGATATCAACCTTCATATATATATAACATTTTTTTTGTAAAATAATCGAGTGGCTTAGTAATTAACCATTGGAGTACTCGTGTATATGAATTGAAATATCGATAAACTGCAAAGCGAGCTATCAAATTGTGATTTTATCATTTGTAGTGGATTGAAATGAGTGCTTCCATAATGAGGAGCTAACTTGTATGTATTTGAGTACTCAACATCTTTGTAGTGGGTATACTTTAAAATGATTGGCTATTGTACCAGATGAAAGAAAACTTGTTAGAATTTGATTATATATATCTGTACACACACACATATATAAGAGTTAGAATCAAGGGACATGTTTCTACACTTATTTTATCCCAATGTTTATTTATAACTATTGTTTAGGACCATTAGATGGCAATCGATCCAAATGGCCAGAAAATTGTGTAAAATTATGTGTTGAATATATAGATGTATACTTTTAATCACGTCTTTACAAACAAAAATCTGTGATATCTTAAACATTTACCCATCTCATTAGAAGGAAGTCATTAAGGTTTTCTGTAACACCCCGGATATTCAAGAAATAGAAAATGACTGTTTTTTCCTTAGAAGGAAAAAATGTTGACTTTTTGAGTGGAGGATCATGTGGATATACCAAGAGGACCACTAGGAAGGTCTTGAGCACCTAAGACCTTGTCTAACGAGGGTCGTCACACGAGAGCAGAACTAGTCCGGTTCCTCTGAAATTGGGGGGATGGGTTCGTTCACTAAAGTTTAAAAAATGAATGGAAGAATGACATAATTTTGCTTTTATTCTATTTGGGTAATTTTTTCCTAAGGTTTAGTTTGTGATATTGTACTTAATACCCAAGAAATAATGGTAACAATGGTGGGAGGTGTGCAACTCGAAGTTGGAGCAGAACATATAGTTTACCCAGACTACTGCATTAAAAATGAGGATTGCATTGGAATCCCATGTGCATGCAAAGACCACAAGTATAATTGTTGATCCCATGATCCCCCATGTTCTGAAACTATAGTCTCTACACACTTGCGCGCCGGTAAAAGAATTATGGAATCCATCCTTGAAATGTATTCTTATTTACTTGTGATTAAAGCACCCAAATTAAAAGTTGAAGATGAAAAGATAGAAATAGATACTGAATAACACCAGCTTTATACTTATCATTTTTTTTGTGTAATTTCATTAATTATAAATCCCAATAAAAGTGCTTAGAAGCGTAAAACATAGTTGTTTTGGTCTTATACAGAGAGTCTAGTCGTGGTTCCTAAATCAATATTTCAAATGGAGTAAATTTACATGATTCTTGATGTTCAAAAAACTCATCAGAACGTGAGTATTTCATTAATTAAAAAAATCCCGATAAAAACAAATCAGTCACGGGCTAGAAATCAGGCACATGCCTTGCAAAAGTCTTAGGATATGCAAGGCTAGAACAATGTGCAGGCAAAGTTTGTCCAAGGGTTGGCATTGGGGCCGGGATAGGTACTCTATAAGGGCTAGGATCTCGACCAAGCACATAAACTAGGCAGAGGGCCAGATTCCCAGCACAGGACTACGGGTGGGGCCTTAGGTTCGATTTGAGACCATTTCTTCATTTTGACTCGGATTTCATCCGTTCTTTTTGCATTATCTTTAGAATTAACTCTGCATTCATATTATGCACAATTCTCACAAAATATATAATTTTCCCCAAATGATTGTACAAATATAATCAAAAGGCAAGTGAAAGTGATAAGAAATGACATTAAAACTGTGCATAAATAATGATTTATCGGGTACCCAAAACAAGTGGCCATCATCAACTAAAAAAAAGAAAGTCACTTGTTGATGTGAGCCAAATTTAAGGGGCACTTTCGTCACAAAGAAAGTTAGTTGTCAAAATCCTTAAATACAATAGTCTCTCTCTATCTCTCTTCAAAAAAATTATAAAATGAATAAATATAATACCATCTCTTCCTTTTTTGTCGTGCTCACCATATCATGTTCATTTTAATCTTCATCATCACCCTCTTAATGTTCATCATCGAATGATAAGAGCCACAAGGTGGAAGCCACCTATAAATGAGGTCTATAATGTCGAACTTGGAAAATTTTAATCAAGACCCATCATGATTTTTTATCCTGAGATCCTAAGCGACTTAAACCCACAAGGTGGAATGTCTTCTCCAACCTCATTTTTTTCAACCACCCACCACCAATAATCAAAATACCCATTGATCACTATTTAGTCCACACTAAAAAAAGTTGAGGACAATGGGCGCACACATTTTCGTTGTTCACATCCTAACTTATAAGAAGAAAATTTAAGATGCATTGAAAATGGTGTAAGACACTCAGACCAAGAAAGTGAATTCCTTACCTGACCGAAAGGAAAAGATTGGGGGCGTCCCTCTCCCTCCCTCTCTCTCTCTCTAAAACCCACAACAATTTTGAAATTTCATGAGCAAAAAACAGAGAATTTTTAAAACCTAGAAAATCTCACCTTCCTTTCCAATTTTTTCTCAACCCGCCGCCAGTCTACTCAAACCTAAAAAAGATATATGACATTGGTTTCTATTTGGGAATTGAGTTTTCAAATTGGAATTCAGGGTGTTACATAGGGGATTTTTAAGATTCAATTTTTTTGTACCAAAATTACCCAATAAACTTGGGCCATATCATCAGCTCACTGGAATAAAGAACTACTACCCGAACGTCTAACTTTAGATTGGATGGAAAATGTAACAGAGGTGGTAAGCTGATGATGGCTAGATTGTTTGGGTACCAAGATGAAATTTCTCATTGTTTGAGTATGAACTTGAAATGAATCTTTTATTTTGGGGGGTTTTATGTAGTTTGTCTAATTTTATGACTTGGCTTTAATATACGCTAGCAAGAATTACACGCGCATTGCTTCGGGCATGTTCAATTGATTATTAAAATAAATTCTACAAAATGATCTATATAAATAGATTTAGGATATGAGAAAATGTTGAAAAATGATTAACTATTACATCATCATTATTTATTTTACATAATTTTATATTTATTATAGCAATATTGGATAGCTATTTATAAGCATGATTTGTATATAATAATAATAATAATAATAATAATAATAATAATAATAATAATAAATGAATACCTAAGGGAAACTTGTTGACAGGACCCGCCCCGATCCCACAGGGACCACAAGGGGGCGTGCCCTGCTCCCGTCTGACACCCAATAATTCATACCAATTTTAACCTCAAAACATTTAAAAGCATAAATAACCAAATTAAAGTCATACATAAAATCCGAATTAAACGAATGTCAGACAAGGGATATAATCCAAAATTACAAATTTGCGAGCACGACTCTAAAGTAATCCTGCGGGTACACCGCCCAGCAGGGGTTCAGGTACGCAGAAGTAGATCTATGCCTCAGCCTCTGGTTCCTCCTCTACCTCAGTTTCCCGACCTGGAGGGGTTATCAAAACAGTAAGGGTGAGTGGACCGAAACACAAGTTTATGAAATCGTTTGATAAGTAAAACATATAATTTACCCCTCCGTTTTCCAAATATGCGTGCACCATAATTCCAAAATCATAAACCATATAATATGAACCATAAGGCATATAGCAAAACCATAACCATAATTTTAGTTGCTGCACTATACACCCCAATCCCGACATCCCTGATGTCTGACGTCCCTGACGTCCAATAGGTCACAATCACAAGGCTACGCGTGCCACTCGGGTCTCAATTTCCGAGTTCAATCCCCGAACCCCGTTCGGGTACAGCATCCCCGATGCTTAGCGTCATAGACGCTGGACGTACTAGACGTCCGTGACCTCTCCGGGGTACCTCATCCGGAGGAGACAATACAATATGGAAGGATCTATACAGTGCAGTAACAAATACATTTTATTGATATCCACATGCAAACATATATATACATAGGTAGAATCCGAACCAATCATTCAGTTTCATCGGACGGGTCTCAAGCCCAAATACCGTGAAACGTGCCATAACCATATTTTTCATATCATCAAAACCATCATTGTTTTAGCATGTGAATAAGTATAATAATACCAGAAAACATTTATGCACACAAGGGTTTAAGAAAATGGCCCACTCACAGTACAATCCTGCTAGAAACCGAACGTATACCCTCGTCCTGGTACAAATGTACAATCCCTGTCAAATCCAAGTATTCGTAAAGGTCAAATTAAACCCCCAACATTCAACCATGAAAGCCTAGGTCGAAACCGACCCGGGAAAGCCGCCCGAACGCGCTTCCCAAGGCAATAAACCTTATTTTGACCAACTTAATGATCTCCGATCGACCCGAAACCACCGCCATTGGATCCGGATCGTCGAAACCTAAAGAATGGTGGTGGTCCCACCAGAAACACTGTTCACACGCGCCCCCACGCGCCGGTCAACGTGGCGGTCAACGCAGGAACAGTTCCTGCTGACGTCATCGCTGACGTCACTGCTGACGTCAGCATGACGTCATGCTGACGTCATCTGACAGCTGTCAGGTCTGACGTGTCAGACTCTGACAGGTGCCACGTGTCAACATCCAATTGGTCCACCTCACTGATCTGTCAGACCACGTGTCAGATCTGACATGTGCCACGTGTCAGCACGGCACTGGTCCACGTCACTGACATGTCAGTGACACGTGGCAGTCCCTGACTGGTCCACGTCACTGACATGTCAGTGCTGACTGTGCACTGACATGTGACACGTGTCGGCTCACGGTTGGTCCACGTCATCTGACAGGCTGACAGGGTGCCACGTCAGCACCACTGTCCTCAGACGGGTTGACCCGTTTTCCTGCAACTCGGGTCGATCAGACCCGCGATCATGACCCGGTTGCCATTCCTTCATTTCTGGGTCATTTTCAGTCCTTTCAATTCCTAATTACTCGCCTTAAATCCTAGATTAGTTCCACGTAATTAAAATTGAGAAAAACGGATTGAATCGAAGGCCTACCTCGAAGAACAGCCCTGGCCTCCCGTCGCCGTTTTGCTACCTCCCTGAGCTCTACCGGCCACGAGATCGATTCCAGAAGGTTCCTGGATGTTCCTAGAGTGGATTAGGATTGATCACTGACCAGTTTAAACGTGGGAAAAGATTTACCAGAAATCTGGGTTGAAACCGCCACGGGTTTCCCCTGCTTCCTTCCGCGCCGCCGTCCACCGCCGTGCCTCCGTCCTTCCCCGTGAGTCCAGCAACACACAGACACAATGAGTGGGTAGCTGGCTGGGATACTTTGATCGAAATGGCTGAAAGTGCTCTGCGGGTATGAATTATAAAGAAATGGAGGGAAGGAAATGGATGGCTCAGATTGAATCTCCAGATTAGATCAAGGGCTGAGATCTGATCTGGGGTTTTCAATCCAAAGGCTGAAATTTAAAGCTGGTTCAAATGTTTAATTAATCCAATAGTGGATCTGATCCAATCTAGCCAATGGGTGAGTGACACTTGTCACTCACCAGGTGTCCTCCAACCAGATTTCCTGAATATAATATTCGACACGAAAACCGAGACACGAACTTCCCGAATTCACGTTTCTGACCATAACTTCCTCGTACGAAGTCCGATTTCGGCGTGCCGCCTGTCTACGGACTCAGGACGTCGAGGCCTACCCAACGGTCCTTGAGTCAACTGAAAATTAGTTGTCAAAAGAAAAGTCAACATTTTCCCCCGAGAGTCCAAATTACGGTAATGCCCCTGAACTTCCGATAGCCATAACTTTCACCCTGATCGTCCGAATCGGACGTGCCACCTGTCTATGAACTCGTGACGTCCCGAACTACGTCACGGTCATAGGTTAAAGTCCATTTAGTTCATTAATCAAAAAGTCAATAATTTGACCATACCATTCTCAAGGGTAAAATCGTCAAATCACACATTAAATTACAAAATGAGAATCCTCGAATTTCCGGGGTGTTACAACCTTCCCCCCTTAAGAAATTTCGTCCCGAAATTTCAAAGAAACAAATGAGGAAATTGTTCTCGCATCTGAGCCTCAAGCTCCCATGTGGCTTCTTCCACATCCTGGTTTCTCCAGAGAATTTTCACGAGAGGGATCGTCTTTCGACGTAGTACCTTGTCCTTCCGATCCAAGATCTGTACTGGTTGTTCTTCAAAGCTCAAATCCTCCCGTAGTTCGACAGGTTGTTCCTTAAGTACATGAGAAGCATCACGTACGTACATCCGCAACATCGATACGTGGAAAACATCGTGAACTCTTGATAGTTCTGGGGGTAGTGCCAATCTGTATGCAACTCTGCCAATTCTCTCCACAATCTCATAAGGTCCGATAAAACGCGGACTCAGTTTCCCCCGTCGGCCAAAACGGATAATCCCTTTCCACGGAGACAACTTCAGGAAGACAAAATCTCCCACTTCAAACTCCAAGTCTCGAATCCGTCGGTCGGCATAACTCTTCTGGCGATCCTGTGCCACCTTCAATCTTTCCTTGATCACGCGAACAGTTTCCATGGTTAAGTCCATTATCTCCGGCCCTACAGCCGCTCGCTCCCCTACCTCCGTCCAGCAGATAGGTGTCCTGCACTGTCGGCCATACAGTGCCTCATAAGGTGCCATCCCGATGCTTGCCTGATAGCTGTTGTTGTAAGCGAATTCCATCAATGGCAAATGAGTATCCCAAGAGTCTTGAAACTGTAGTACACATGACCTCATCATGTCCTCCAGGGTTTGAATGGTTCTCTCAGACTGTCCATCGGTCTGTGGATGGAAAGCAGTACTGAAACGTAGGTTTGTTCCCAAAGTAGCTTGCAAACTCCGCCAGAACCTGGAAGTGAAACGCGGATCACGATCAGACACGATCGATTCCGGCGTACCATGAAGTCGTATGATTTCCTTCACAAACAGCTGAGCCAGTCGGTTAGGTTTATAGGTTTCCAGAACTGGCAGAAAATGGGCTGATTTGGTTAACCGATCCACGATCACCCATACTCCGTCCACTCCACTCTGAGTCCTCGGTAACTTAAAGACGAAGTCCATGGTGATGTGATCCCACTTCCACTCAGGAATCGGAAGTGGCTGCATAGCCCCATACGGTCTCTGCCGTTCCGCCTTAACCTGCTGACAGGTTAAGCATTTGCTCACGAACTCAGCAATATCCTTCTTCATTCCTGGCCACCAATAATGGTTCCGGAGGGTACGGTACATCTTTGTACCTCCCGGATGCATAGCATAGGCCGAACTGTGGGCCTCTTCAAGTATCTCGGCCCGTAACTCTGCCACTGCAGGTACGCACAAACGGCCCAATTTCACCAGTGCTCCATCGTCCCGGATGGTAAAATCCTGTCTCCCATCCGCATCGACCTCAATTCTGTAAATACAGAGTATCGGATCCTGCAGTTGTGCTTCAATGATCCGATCAATCAGTACTGGTCGCACATGGAAGCTGGCCAACAAAGCTCCATGCTCGTCAGTACCCAAAATAACTCCCGCCTTCCGGAGTTCCACCAGCAAGGGAAGATACACCACCCCAA
Source organism: Prinsepia uniflora (assembly GCA_032719365.1). Lineage (NCBI taxonomy): Eukaryota > Viridiplantae > Streptophyta > Magnoliopsida > Rosales > Rosaceae > Prinsepia > Prinsepia uniflora. The sequence goes on from CM064864.1 coordinate 47,952,878, forward strand.
GGTGTGCAATAGTTCCTGCTGATTTCCTGCTGAGTGCATCCGCCACCACATTGGCCTTACCCGGATGGTACTCGATCGTACAGTCATAGTCCTTCAGTAGCTCCAACCATCTCCGTTGTCTCATGTTGAGCTCCTTCTGAGTGAATAAATATTTAAGACTCTGGTGATCGGTGTATATTCGACACGTTGCGCCGAACAGATAATGTCTCCAGATCTTGAGAGCATGAACCACCGCTGCCAACTCCAAATCATGGGTAGGGTAGTTCAACTCATGAGTCTTCAGCTGCCGGGATGCATAGGCGATAACCTTGCCAGTTTGCATCAACACGCAGCCCAGACCTTGCAGTGAAGCATCACTGAAAACTACAAACTCTCCACTGTCGTCCGGCAATGCAAGGACAGGTGCAGTGGTCAATCGATCCTTCAACTCTTGAAAGCTCCGATCGCACTGCTCGTCCCAGATAAACTTTACTCCTTTCCGAGTCAGACGAGTCAATGGTGCAGCAATTTTGGAGAAACCCTCCACGAATCTCCGGTAGTAGCCTGCTAATCCGACGAAACTCCGCACCTCGGTCACCGTTGTCGGTCTAGCCCAGTTGGTCACCGCTTCTGTTTTCTGGGGATCCACGCAAATCCCATCCGTTGATATCACGTGTCCCAGAAAACCAATACTGCTCAGCCAAAACTGACACTTGCTCAGCTTGGCATACAATTGTTCTTGTCTCAGTTTCTCCAAGACCAGCCGTAGATGTTCTTCATGTGCACGGGCACTCCTCGAGTATACCAAAATATCATCGATGAACACAATCACGAACTTATCCAGGTAGGGTCGGAAGACCCGGTTCATCAGATCCATGAATGCTGCTGGAGCATTCGTCAAACCAAATGGCATAACAAGGAACTCGTAGTGCCCGTAACGGGTTCGAAAAGCAGTTTTCGGAATATCCTCCTCCGAAACCCTCAGTTGGTGATACCCAGATCGCAAATCAATTTTCGAGAAGCACTGAGCTCCCCGCAACTGGTCGAAAAGGTCATCAATCCTGGGTAGAGGATACTGGTTCCTCAATGTCACCTTGTTGAGTTGTCGATAATCAATACATAAACGGAGACTTCCTTCCTTCTTCTTCACGAACAACACCGGTGCTCCCCACGGTGAAGTGCTCGGTCGGACATATCCCAAATCTACCAACTCCTGCAATTGAGTCTTGAGTTCCCGTAACTCGGCCGGCGCCATCCGGTATGGTGCCTGGGATATAGGTCGGGTACCCGGGAGTAGTTCAATAGTAAACTCAATCTCCCGCGATGGTGGCAATCCAGGTAAGTCTTCCGGGAATACGTCCGGAAACTCACAGACCACCGGTATTTCGTCGATAACCGGAGTATCGACCCGTTCCGACACGACATGCGCCAGATAACCCTGGCATCCCTTCCGTAGAAGTTTGGTAGCAGTAAGTGACGAAATCACTTCAGGAGGCGAACCATCACGTTCCCCCTGAAAGATAACTTCCGGCAAACCCGGGCTCCGCAAAATTACTTGCTTGCTACAGCAGTCGATGAGCGATCCGTGCTCCGACAGCCAATCCATCCCTAGGATTATATCGAAGTCGTGGATATCCAGAATAATTAAGTCTGCTGGTAAATCCACATCCTCAATTCTTACCGGGCACCTCCGAATCACCTGATTCACAAGGTACACGGTACCCATCGGGGTGCCAACACCCATTTCGCAATCTAAGGCTGATACCACACAATCAAGCAAACCAGCACAACTCCTCGAAATAAAAGAATGTGTAGCCCCCGCATCCATTAATACACGTACAAGAAAATTAAGGATATGTAGTGTACCTGTGACCACGCCTGGAGCAGTCCTCGCCTGCTGCTGGGTCATTGCAAACACTTGGGCCCTCGGCCCTCCGTTCCGTCCGCGCCCGCGCGCGCCACGTCCAGCACCACGGTCACCTCCCTGACCGCGACCTCCGTTAGTGTGGGACGCCGTGCTCTGCACCACACTCGAGCCCCCAGCGTCGTTGTTTTTGGACAACTGCGGACAATCGCAGGCATAGTGGCCTTCCTCTCCGCAAGCAAAACAAGTTACTGGCCTTGGCCTGCCCGAATGCCCACCAGTTGCACCACTCCAAGATGAGTGCTGCCCAGAATTGTGTCCAGATCCTCTGCCCTGAGAGCCTCCACGTCGACCCGACCAGCCACGACCCTTGAAGGATGAGGGTGCTCCTCTGTAGCTCCCTCCCCTGTTGTTCTTCCGGCCTGATGGCCCATGATGTGGGCGATCCTGACGTCGCCCCTCCCCCGAAGGTTGTCGTGATTGGTGTGCCGCCAGACTGGCCTCGACACGCACCGCTGCGTCGACCATATCCCTCAGAGAAGCATGAGTGGTAGCAGTCACACTGGCCCGGATCTCCCCTCGGAGTCCAAGCTCAAACCGCTGGCATTTGTCCTCCTCCGTGCTTACGAATGAGGCAGCGAACCGGGAAAGTCTCCCGAATGTTTGCTCGTAGTCTGAAACAGACATGTCACCCTGCTCCAGCCGCAGGAATTCCGCCTCTCGCGCCGCGCGAAAGGATCGCGGGTAGTACTGGTCCAGAAACCTGGAACGAAAAGCTTCCCAGGTAGTGGTATGGACAGACCACCCGGACATTTCGAGTCCATGCCACCACTGGTAGGCTCCTCCCTCCAGTAAGAAGGCCGCCAGAGTCACTCGTTCGCCCGGAGGGCAGTGCATCACCGAGAAGATCCTCTCCCACTTGGTGATCCAGTCGTGAGCATCCTCGGGGTTTGATCCCCCGCAGAAAGGAGTGGCTCCCAAACGTTGAGCCCTTTCGATGCTCGCGCATTCCATCTCTCTTTCTAGATCCTCGTCCGTTCGAGTATGCGGAATTCTCCTAGGAGGCATAACCAACTGTCAAGAGGCACAGATCAGAAAACAATATTCTTAAAAGTCGAAAAGTAACTAGTACTAATCGCTAGTCTAGCATGCAGACCAATACCCTAGTACTGACCACAACCTAGTGCTCTGATACCAAGCTGACAGGACCCGCCCCGATCCCACAGGGACCACAAGGGGACGTGCCCTGCTCCCGTCTGACACCCAATAATTCATACCAATTTTAACCTCAAAACATTTAAAAGCATAAATAACCAAATTAAAGTCATACATAAAATCCGAATTAAACGAATGTCAGACAAGGGATATAATCCAAAATTACAAATTTGCGAGCACGACTCTAAAGTAATCCTGCGGGTACACCGCCCAGCAGGGGTTCAGGTACGCAGAAGTAGATCTATGCCTCAGCCTCTGGTTCCTCCTCTACCTCAGTTTCCCGACCTGGAGGGGTTATCAAAACAGTAAGGGTGAGTGGACCGAAACACAAGTTTATGAAATCGTTTGATAAGTAAAACATATAATTTACCCCTCCGTTTTCCAAATATGCGTGCACCATAATTCCAAAATCATAAACCATATAATATGAACCATAAGGCATATAGCAAAACCATAACCATAATTTTAGTTGCTGCACTATACACCCCAATCCCGACATCCCTGATGTCTGACGTCCCTGACGTCCAATAGGTCACAATCACAAGGCTACGCGTGCCACTCGGGTCTCAATTTCCGAGTTCAATCCCCGAACCCCGTTCGGGTACAGCATCCCCGATGCTTAGCGTCATAGACGCTGGACGTACTAGACGTCCGTGACCTCTCCGGGGTACCTCATCCGGAGGAGACAATACAATATGGAAGGATCTATACAGTGCAGTAACAAATACATTTTATTGATATCCACATGCAAACATATATATACATAGGTAGAATCCGAACCAATCATTCAGTTTCATCGGACGGGTCTCAAGCCCAAATACCGTGAAACGTGCCATAACCATATTTTTCATATCATCAAAACCATCATTGTTTTAGCATGTGAATAAGTATAATAATACCAGAAAACATTTATGCACACAAGGGTTTAAGAAAATGGCCCACTCACAGTACAATCCTGCTAGAAACCGAACGTATACCCTCGTCCTGGTACAAATGTACAATCCCTGTCAAATCCAAGTATTCGTAAAGGTCAAATTAAACCCCCAACATTCAACCATGAAAGCCTAGGTCGAAACCGACCCGGGAAAGCCGCCCGAACGCGCTTCCCAAGGCAATAAACCTTATTTTGACCAACTTAATGATCTCCGATCGACCCGAAACCACCGCCATTGGATCCGGATCGTCGAAACCTAAAGAATGGTGGTGGTCCCACCAGAAACACTGTTCACACGCGCCCCCACGCGCCGGTCAACGTGGCGGTCAACGCAGGAACAGTTCCTGCTGACGTCATCGCTGACGTCACTGCTGACGTCAGCATGACGTCATGCTGACGTCATCTGACAGCTGTCAGGTCTGACGTGTCAGACTCTGACAGGTGCCACGTGTCAACATCCAATTGGTCCACCTCACTGATCTGTCAGACCACGTGTCAGATCTGACATGTGCCACGTGTCAGCACGGCACTGGTCCACGTCACTGACATGTCAGTGACACGTGGCAGTCCCTGACTGGTCCACGTCACTGACATGTCAGTGCTGACTGTGCACTGACATGTGACACGTGTCGGCTCACGGTTGGTCCACGTCATCTGACAGGCTGACAGGGTGCCACGTCAGCACCACTGTCCTCAGACGGGTTGACCCGTTTTCCTGCAACTCGGGTCGATCAGACCCGCGATCATGACCCGGTTGCCATTCCTTCATTTCTGGGTCATTTTCAGTCCTTTCAATTCCTAATTACTCGCCTTAAATCCTAGATTAGTTCCACGTAATTAAAATTGAGAAAAACGGATTGAATCGAAGGCCTACCTCGAAGAACAGCCCTGGCCTCCCGTCGCCGTTTTGCTACCTCCCTGAGCTCTACCGGCCACGAGATCGATTCCAGAAGGTTCCTGGATGTTCCTAGAGTGGATTAGGATTGATCACTGACCAGTTTAAACGTGGGAAAAGATTTACCAGAAATCTGGGTTGAAACCGCCACGGGTTTCCCCTGCTTCCTTCCGCGCCGCCGTCTGCCGCCGTCCACCGCCGTGCCTCCGTCCTTCCCCGTGAGTCCAGCAACACACAGACACAATGAGTGGGTAGCTGGCTGGGATACTTTGATCGAAATGGCTGAAAGTGCTCTGCGGGTATGAATTATAAAGAAATGGAGGGAAGGAAATGGATGGCTCAGATTGAATCTCCAGATTAGATCAAGGGCTGAGATCTGATCTGGGGTTTTCAATCCAAAGGCTGAAATTTAAAGCTGGTTCAAATGTTTAATTAATCCAATAGTGGATCTGATCCAATCTAGCCAATGGGTGAGTGACACTTGTCACTCACCAGGTGTCCTCCAACCAGATTTCCTGAATATAATATTCGACACGAAAACCGAGACACGAACTTCCCGAATTCACGTTTCTGACCATAACTTCCTCGTACGAAGTCCGATTTCGGCGTGCCGCCTGTCTACGGACTCAGGACGTCGAGGCCTACCCAACGGTCCTTGAGTCAACTGAAAATTAGTTGTCAAAAGAAAAGTCAACATTTTCCCCCGAGAGTCCAAATTACGGTAATGCCCCTGAACTTCCGATAGCCATAACTTTCACCCTGATCGTCCGAATCGGACGTGCCACCTGTCTATGAACTCGTGACGTCCCGAACTACGTCACGGTCATAGGTTAAAGTCCATTTAGTTCATTAATCAAAAAGTCAATAATTTGACCATACCATTCTCAAGGGTAAAATCGTCAAATCACACATTAAATTACAAAATGAGAATCCTCGAATTTCCGGGGTGTTACACTTGTAATTTTACTATTCACAATAAAAATAACAAGGCTAAAAAGTCAAAGCACAATTGTTGAATAGGGAATTTTATGGCTTAGCTTTAATATATACTAGACTCTAGGCACCAGCTAATGCAGGTGTTAGTTAATTTTTTAGTTTTGTTACAAAAATTAAAAAAGGATAAATAATATTAATTTTTTAATTTTTAAAATAAAAATAAGAAGAGTAACTACCTTAGCCCACCACCTTTTTTTTTTATTTTATTTTTTACCCCCACTCCTTCCATTAACCTTTATTATTTTTTTAAATTTTGAATTTGATATTTAATTTTACTATTTTATCCTTAATTATTTAATAATTTAAAGAGTATTTTTGTCAGAATTTTTTGGTGAAATCTTTTGAGCATCTTCGCTTTATAATAATAGATATATATATATATATTATATAATTGGGTTGGGTCCAATCCGCTATTTTTTATTTGTGTTACTTTTACATCAAAAGTAAAATGGCTTCCATCAATATTATAACAAAAAATTATTATTACGAAATGAAATATTATAACAAAAATAATACTCACTAGCTTTTATGCTTGCAAACCTAGCTTTGGGGTATGTGTTAGGTGCTTCGCCTTTTTGGGATGGTCTGAGAAGCACAAAATATAAACATGCACGTTCTACAAGAAGCAGTTATATAATAATATGTAGTCTCTAAGGACAAATGATCCATGAGCATGAGTGTAGAATATGCAATCTAGTATTTATGCTATTAAGTTGTTCGAGTCATGCACACATGACAAACTGAGTATTTATAATTTGATCATTTACATTGACCCGTGAAAGTTGGGTGATAAGTACCACCACCTCCAGTCCCCTAGAGCCCAGCAACAAGATACCTTTTTTTAACTACCATTCGAGCAAGTGCAGTTGTTCAATCTGGTGGAGGCTGGTCTATGGACAATATATAGGTACCTGAGCTATAGGTGGCTTCTACATGGGTATACAACTAAAATCTCGACTCACACGCCGTATCTTAAATTGACAATTTTAGTGACTTCTATCTATTTTTCACAGTCAACATGAAAATATTTTATCCTCTGAAATTTTAATAAAATAATCAAAGTAAAAAAAGCATGTTGAGGGAAATTAGTGTTTCTAACCAACATTATACTCACCACCTCTAACTACAAAAACCTAGATCTCAACTACTCTTAGAACGACATCCAACTTCCAAATGCAATTACTCATACTTAGGGTATGAGTGTAATTAAAATCATAACTTGTTTTTTGTACCACCCAAAAGTATTAAGCACAGATTTGAGAAGGAGATCCACTCATTAAATTGTTGGAGAGTCGAGATCACATGACATATCAAGTCAACACAAGCTCCAAGCTATCACAACACCAAATGATGTCAACTACAAAGGTTGCTACAATTTCCTAAGCAACAATAAAGGAAATCCCATTTATGGCGCTAAAAACGAACCGAAAATAACTTCAAAAGGAAAAAACACGTTTAGATGATTTTAAATGTCTTGAAACTAGGCCCACGTGCCACTTTAGGCATGGCAACCTGATGCCCGGTGGTCAGGAAGTGATCTCATGCGATGCCATGCACCGGTCGGATGTGGCACATGCCTATCAGATGTGGCATGTGACAATCAAATGTGTCGCGTGCCCCTTTCGCTGATACGTCTAATGAGTGTGGTGTGACACGTTTGTCATATGGCTAACAGGTGTTGTCCAGATGACTCCACCTGTCACCCATATGGCTATTAGGTGTCACCCACGTGGCTACCATGTGTCACCCATGTGGCACCACATGCCAGACACGTGGCTACATGGTGATCGGCACTGTCGTACATGGTCGTCGTAGCTGTCATACATGGTTTCTATATTTTGAAAAATTGAATAGAGAATGACCCACACTACGATTTAAACCCCAACATGTCTGCCACGTGGCACTGATGTGCCACCTAACAAATTAACAACCCATACACATTTCCCTATCACCTCTTGGCATATGATTTAAACCTCAACATGTCTGCCACGTGGCACTGATGTGCCACCTAACAACTTAACAACCCATACACATTTCCCTATCACCTCTTGGCATATGGCGCTGACGTGGAACCGGATAAGCTGGCATCCCTGACCACTGACAAGTTCTACCAGTAGTGTACCCCTCAAAAACTCCAACCTAAATATACACAAATTAACCCAGACTTTGCCTAATCAATTCCAGAAGCATAATACAAACAGTTGAAATACCCCAGCTTTAGTCTCAGTCCAAACCACTCCAAAATCAACATGCAATCCATCAAAACTCGACTACTCAAAATTACAAGACTTGGTATTGCCGCCATGTTTACTTTTCAATTCTTCTACCACGACACTTATCATCCAAGAATAAAGAAATGATATAGTTCACCTTATTATGGTGCTTTGATTGATGGCGATAGTGAGGGCAGTGTCATAGGAAATCACTAGAATGGCTTGGTGACCATCCCTCAATTTTGCCTCAATTCTCGCTTCATTTTGGCCTACAATTGTTCTGGTTTACTTGGTTAGACTCCTTTCATCAAGGAAAGTGTGAAGTTGGTGGTGAAGAAGATTGGTCCACTAGATTTCAAGATGGTGATGGAAGTGGTCCCTGGGTGTCCGTGTGTATTTGTCACAATGAGGATGAGATGCTTCGGGAGGGAGAAAGTGAGTTAGAGGAGAAGACAACATAGTTTTGAGTAGATGAATGTGGCTTTCGGGGTTACCTTTTTCGGCCCCGACCACTTGGGGATGAGGTTATTTAAAATGAAACCCAATTTCTCTAAATAGTCATGGCCCAACAAAACTCGTAGTTGTAATTTTGAAAATTTAATTGCCAATATTGTTTTTTTGGAATTTGCGGGATAGGTTGTAGATTCTAAGGTGAGTCCCGAATAATTCATATATATATATATATATATATATATACATACTTGAGAAACACATGTACAAAAAACTATAGATAATATAATTTTTTTTTTTTTGTCAAATGATCATGACGCTTAGCAATTAAATTAACCATTGGAGGACTCGTGTATATGGACTGAAATATCGATAAACTAGAAAGTGACTGTAAAATTGTAATTTTATCATTTGGAGTGGATTGAAATGAGTGGTGCGATAATAGGCCTCGTCATTGGGCCGGGTCAGGCAAGCCCGGTCCAAAATTTTTGGACTTGGGCCGGGCCTATTTCATAATTTTAAAAATACCGAGCCGGGTCAGGCAGGCTTGATCATAAATATGAAAGCCCATGCCCTTTGTCGGCCCGGGTTTGGGCTGGGCTTTTATCGGGTTTTACGGGTCGGGCCTACTAAGCCCACTTGAGTCGGGTCTACTAAGCTCATTTGTACCTACCTAATTGTAAAAAAAAAAAAGTGAGTTGAGCTTAAATATTATTATCGAATATTGAAATAAACTAAGGAGGGGTACTATTGGATTTGGAGAATTGACTTAACTTTTCGACCATAAAGCCGAGATAGAATAAGGAGGTCGCTAAGAGACTCAGAGACCTAGTGAGTTTTTTTGAATTTAGGGTTAGGGTTTGGTTTGAGCATTGGTCTTTTAAATGACACTAAGTTGAGATTTAGTTGGAGTTTTGGATTCTAGCTATGATAGTAGTAACAAGATTGAACTGGGTATCAATTCTTAATTTATAATTATTTTATATTTTCGGGCTTATGGGTCGGGTTTACCTGGGCCGATCGGGCTGGGCTTATTGGGCTTTATCGAGCTCGGACCTAACGGGCTTGAATACCCTAAGCCCAAGTCCAGCCCGTCAACATGCGGGCCGAGCTAGCCCACGGCCCATATCGAGCCGGGTCGGACTTTATGTCATCGGGCCTACTGAGTACCCATAAGCCCGTGGGCTTCTGGGCCAAATGATGAGGGCTATGCGATAATAAGGACCTGACTTGTAAGTGTTTGAGTACTCTGCATCTTCCGAGCGGGTCTACTCTAAGATTAATGGCTATAGTACCATATGAAATAAAACTTGTTAGCATTTGAATATATATATATATATATATATATATATATATAAGTTTGGATCAAGGGACGCATATTTCTACACTTATTTTATCCCGATTTTAGTGCTTTTAGATCTACTATCATCTTGGGGTCATAAGTAAAGTTAATGTACAAGATTTTAAACAATTAATGACTTGGAGGTTGGCTTGGATATTTAACCCCATTCTCGAGTATCATTGTATATATAAAAAAATTATTATTATTCCCTTTTCATCTCACTTATTTTCTAATTTAAATCAATCTTAAGAGCCAAAAATTGTGTAAAATTAAGTGTAGAAATATGTATCCCTTTTTCTAATCCTATATATAGATATATACTATGTCTTTGCAAATGAAAATCTGATAAATCAGAAACATTTAACTATCTGATTAGAAGGAAAACGTTTAGGTTTTCCTTAAAAACATGTTCCTCTATTTATTTCATTACCAAAAGTAACCAAAATGGTTTTCAATTTGTCGAAAAAATTTCAATTAGTTCACCATAGTTTCAAAAATGGATGGAAGGATGACATAATTTTGCTCTTTTTCTATTTGGGTAATTTTCTCCTAAGCATTAGTTTGTGATATTTTACTTAATAATCAAGAAATAATGGTAACAACGGTGGTAGGTGTGCAACTCGAAGTTCGGGGAAGTTAATAAAATTAGAAAAACATTCATGAAATTATCACTTCCATCCGAAACACCTAAATAGAATGTAAAAAATTCACCTATATTTATGAATAAAGAGTTTCAATGTCTTCATATGTGATGTGGAGTAGCTATCTGCAGTGTTTGGCCCTTTTTTTTGTTGGGGACTCATTAGTAGTTGCAGAACCAAGTTCAAATCCCAATTCAATAGTAGAAGACAGATAAATAAGAAATCCTAAAATACAAATAGATAAACAACCTATAGATGCCACCGAACCAAGTTCAAATCCCAATTCCATAGTAGAAGACATACCATCTCTGCTTTCCCTAGGATCATTCCTTGTGTCCTTGTCTGGAGTGCTTTGTTTCAAGCTCTGCTTCTTGGAGCTGTTCAAGCACAGCTGCAACACTGTTTTCCCAATCCTGATTGAAACAAAAAAAATAGATTCACTAAGTTATCTATTATATCAGGAACACGTATTTAAGATGTCAAACTTCACCTCAATTTGTTAACGAAGAGTTCCAATCTCATCATCTTTCCCATCATGGTTTTGTTTCGTAGCCAATGAAATCAATCGGAAAACAAACCAACTTTATGGAATTAGATCATCTTAAAATCAGTACAAATCCAAAAAAATGTATAAGAAACCAAAGCTAAGGACTACAAATCCAATCTAAATCATATATGTACATGGCAAACAACATGAAATTGAAAATAAGGAAGAAAAACCAGAATTATCACTTCCTTTGTAGTAAAGCAGACTTATTTTTGTTCATGATTAGCATCTTTTATTTAATTAGGAAAACAATGCAAGATTACCTCAAATATTTTCAAGGACTGCATTCTAGACCAATAATTTCCATACAACGTTCAGTATCCTCATCCATTTGCATTAAATATCATTATACCATGAAAGGAACACATATATGAAAGGAACACAAACCACAAATATCATTATACCATGAAACATAAGAGAAAATCAACAGTTTCAAGATCAATTCACTAACTTGCCATTTTTTACAAGGTCATAGTGAGAAAGTACACGTTGCAGATTATCACTTAGTGCTAATCTCTGACGAAGAGGCTCCCCATCTCTAAAAGGAAACAAACCACAAATTTCATTAAACAATGAAAATTAAAGAGTAAAAATCAACATTTTCAAGATCAAATCGCTTACATGGTAATTTTTCACAAGTAATTCATGTCTTTTATTATTTCTAGTAGCAGTACGAATCAGAAATATGCATAAGCACAAGAAAATTTACAACCCCATCTTCATACTCTTTACTTCTATTCTCATGTATCCAAGATGTAAGTTTGGGTGGAGTAAGATGGTATCCAGAAGCAAATGGATGTCACTTTGGGTCCAATGAATGTTGTTAAACCCCATATTCCACCACAAAAATCTAAGGTTTCTATCCCGGGAATTTTAAAATCCCAAGAGGACAAAACATCATAAATTCAATGAATTTGGCTATGGATCTAACAACAACATCACCTTTCAAACTTATTTGATAGTTAGAAAGAATTGTAATAAATTATAATTGTGTTGGTACCCCAATGCAAGGCATAGTGACTAAGACATGAAGGTCGTTGCCATGAGCTTCAATCAAGTTCATGCAATGAGAGCTTTCTACACTCTGAGCAGGATCCCGGCCAGTGGCAATGGAGATTGCAGAGACAATATTGCTTGCATGGGCATTGTACCCACCAAGAGAACCAGCCAAGGCAAACCCAACAAGGTTCTTACCTACATTAAGCAGCACAAGGAAATCCACAGTGGTTTTGAGTACTTCTCTCACCACTTTTTCCTTGATGATTGCATGGCATACCATTGATTTTCCTCTCCCTTGAATCCAATATATCGCAGCTGCTTTCTTGTCTGAGCAGAAGTTTCTGTCCAATGCAAACAAGCAGGACCAAATGTGTAGAAAATGGAAATTCACTTTAATTTAGGTGTCATCTGATAATAATATAGCAATGAAGACATTGGACATGAGATTTTAATATTTTCACTCTAAGGAAATGAGATTTTGATAATAATTTAGGTGTCATGTGACAAGTTCTAAGGATAGTGATGCCTCATACAAACAGGCCTGTTTGGTGAATAGGTTAGTTTAATCTCACTCTAATCCTTTTCTTTTATTCCTGTAGTTTAAGTTCAGACTCATAGCATGAATGGAACATACGGAGACAATATGCATCATCATCTTACGATCATAAAATACTGAAAAACAGAACAAATGCATGATGCTCACAAAGTTCAAGGGAAAATCAAACATGATAACATGGTCTACATCCAAGTCCATTCCTCTTGCAGCCACGTTTGTGCAGACCAATGTGGGGAAATCTCCATAGTTAAACTTTTTGAAATTTTCAACCCTTTGTTACAGTGTTAAAAGAACAAAACCAAAACCAATTCAGAAATTTAAGTTATGAATAAAGAAACATGTACTCAACAGAACTATTTCCACCTTACATATCAAAGGTAATGCAATGCATTATACATAAAAGGATGAGATGCAAGCAGAATTAGTGGCACTTCGGATTGACCAGCATCTTTACCGTGAGCCACGGTAGTACACAATGGCTTCTCTGCAAATACATGGTGGCAGGGGGGATTTAGTAAGGGGTAAGGGTGGTCAATCGACCACCCCAACTCCTGAAAACCTCCATTAAAGCTTACATCTAACATCTTTCCCTCTAAGTGCTTCAATAAGTAATTGCTTACCTTTGTGTCCCCTCTAATTTCCCCTTGCTTGTGCGCTGAGTTCTGCTTGCCCACTGCCTCTGCGCTCCACCTTTGAGGCAATTACACCGATGAGGTAAAGAAATTAACTTTCAAAGAAACGAAAAAACTGCGAGTAAGATGAATGACCTGGCAGCTGAAAAACCATGGATTTTGTCCTAATTCCACAAAATCTTTACCAAAACCAAGACGACATATGTGCATAAATTTACACAATCAAACTCGTGATTATTAAAATTGAACACACAACTTTATCAAAGTAGCAGATAAAAGAAATTAGAAAAGAATGGAGTAAGAAAGAATGTTCGATGGAAATCCACAGTTAAAAAAAAATCTGATGCAACTAAATAACACAACATATCAAAGCCCCATCCTCTTCTTCGTTCGCCATCAGATTTTTGGTTGCATCAGATTTTCAACTAAACAAAAAAAAAACACAGAAAATAGCTAGGTAAACTCACTTGCACTTGATCAAGCCGAGAGTGGACTCCACCATCACTCATTAAACCAATGAGATGCAATGTGCCATTTGCAAAAGACTCCTTAATGTACTTAAAACCTTCTTCTTGGTAAATCTTTACGGTTTCAAGAGCACTGTCGACAAGCTTTGCACTACATTCATACAAAAACAACCAAAATAATCAATACAATACTTTCTATTATCCGTATAACATAACTACAAAAACAAAGACGATAGACCCAACCAAAGGAATATCAAGATTAGGATTAACATAAAACGCAAAATAAATGTACGGGAAACTCATAAACTCACCCTGGGCAAAAAATACGCCAGGCACCGAGAGCATTATGATCCCATATCATCCTCTGTGGAAGCCCCACTGCAGTTCCATGAGGTCTCACCAACCTCCATTTGTCAGGAGCACCCTATCATAACATCAAACATACAGAATCAACACAAATAAAACTCATTCATTTCAACAACAAACATCAGAGATACTACCAGACCATGAAAACCCGAAATCAAAAAATCAGATCTGAAAAAGCAAGGAAATTGGGATCATACATTCTTGAGAGAATCCATGACGGGGGTCTCAGTGACATGGATGCAGTTTTATTAATCAGGATTGGCCTCGCCCCAGCCATCCAAAACTACGAGGCGGATGGTCTTCCCCTTTGGAAGCTTAGGGTGATCGGGCAATTTCTAATTGAATCCTGAGCTGCCCATTTTCTCCTTTTCTCTGTATCTCACAAAAACAAACCAAAATCACAAAATCAATATCCAATCTCCCATCATTGTTATAATACAAAGAACAAACAAAGCGCACTCCCACCATTGTTATATCAAAGCCCCATCATCTTCAAGCAAAAAAAAAAAATCTGATGCAACCAAAAATTTGAGTTCGTTTGAGTTAAAAATCAAACCCTAGCAGAGCTATCGGTTTCCCCTTCGATCTGATGCAACCAAAAATTTGAGTTGGTTTGAGTTAAAAATCAAACCCTAGCAGAGCTACCGATTTCCCCTTCGACCATTCTTTATTTTTTGTGAGATTTGGCCGCTGGTTACTGTAGTTACAGTGCTCTCGTGTTTCTCTTGTTTTGCCTTTGCTGCTTTCGGTTCGAAGGAAATTCTTACTTCCTAGAATCTTAAGAGACGAAACTTTTCTAAAAAGTGTTGTCTTTTTACATTTCACTTATTACACATGATGATCGATGACAGTTTTTTAAAAACTATTTTCTTTATATTATTATAGATGACAATATTAGCTTAAGTTTAGATGACAATATTAGCTTAAGTTGTCATCTATTCAAATAAGATAACAATTTTAACATAAATTTTCATCTTTTTAGTGTCATCTTATCCTATAAATGGCATAGTGTAAATCTCGAACTTTATATGAAAATTCCACCAAGAAAGTATTCTTTATTGGATGTTTTGCCTCTCTGAATTCGAAAATCGTGTTTGCTTAGTTATTGACTTGATGAACCACAAATAATTCTTGGTGTTTTGGCAAACTACTTGAGGTCTAAGCTAATCAACTCCTCAAAGGAGAAAATAGAGGCTTTGTTGATAGAAAATGCAGAGAACATGAAGAATTTTCTTGATAATTTACGAAAGAAACTTGATGAGGTCAGTGCTCTTAGTTTGAATGGTTTAACCACATCTACTTCTTTTGTCCATTCCTTAGCTCTGCACTGGGTATACTCTTGGGATTTAAGTCCATTTGGTTGAATGGTGCCTTTTGGGAACCTTTATTTAGAGTTTATCATCTAACAAACATGTTCTTTCTTGTAGTCTTTCTTAAATATGCTGTTTTACTAGAACGCTTTAGATTTGTTTGATGATGATCATTTGTGGAGCCATAAATTACCGGAATATTCAGGAGCCGCCACGTGGCCAACAATTCTCATAATACCGATATTACCCTTGGTAAAATTGACATCGACATGTAACGGGCTCCGCATTAATTTAATATATTTACCAGCAAAATATATTAATTAATCAGATCAATGTCGATAATAAATAATTTCCCAGAGAATTATTTATCCATTAATAAATAAGTGATTACACTCGGCACAATCACTTATTTAATATTTTCCCCTTCAACCAATCAGACGCTCCGGTGACTTTCAAGACTTCACTATAAATAGAAGGCATCATCTCACTTCTAAAGGTAATAAAAAAACTTCTGCAAACACTCTGTCAAATTATTCTCTCACAGAAAACTGACTTAAACATCAGAGCGTTTTCGGTTGAACCACCCCCCCTCCCCCCCCTCCCGGGATTCATTCAACCTTAACCCCGTTTGATTTTCGTTATTGTGTGTAGGGATCGAGAAGGAATTTCACAGAACCGGACAATTTCTGCATCAACAACTGGTGCTTTCAATGAGAGCTGATTTGAGAAATACTCAAAGCGTGCTCTTTAGTTTTTTCTTGAAAAAACTCAATCATCACACTTTCGACACTTACCATTCTTCACATGGCCAGAACACGCTGATCCGCACGAGCCTCCGAGGCTGCCTCATCTGCTACTGCGATCGCTGCCGTGAGTGAACCTCTCCCAACGATTCCGGAGGAATCACTTTCCCGTCTCCTGCACGGCCCGCGCCACACGTCAATTCACCTACCGTTCGGAAGGCCAGATTGGACACCTATGTTCAGTTTTGGAACCTTCCCCATGGTCGCTGTTACCGTGAACCCCTCCTGCAACGGGGACAAGTGCAACGTTTTTTCAACAAACGGACGGTCTGCTGGCAGGAGAGGCATCTCTGAGAGTCCAAATCAGCTCCATGCCGACTTGGACCTAAGGAGACACTTGGACGCCCTGCCCAACCCGCAAGCTAATACCTAGGAACCAAGAGGACATGGCTGGTCACGTCTGTCTGAAGGCGCGCGATGTGCGCCCCGACGTGCTACTCGTCACGAGCAAGCACCTAGGGGGTCACCTCCGTGACTCAGACCGACACAGCAGGTTGAGCATCTGAGCAACCAAGTTCGGGCCCAATCGGAGCTCCTACAACAGCTGTTGGGGGACATCGTGACATCCAGAACCTCCGAGAAAGGCAATGAACCTCGCAAGACGTTAGCGGACGTCCCAAAACGCGCTGGCAAGGAACATGTCCGCTGCCAGACAATGTCCCGAGACACGTCGGTGAGCGACTCAGGGGAAGAAAGCTGCACCCCCAGAGCAAGAGGACAAGATCAACCGAGGCCATCAGCCCGAGAACGACTTGGAGGACGCCCCGGAGCACTTTCGCTCATCGAGTACCCACGCGATAGCCAATGGCAACAAGCAGTCTCACGTGTGTCACGCACCCGCTCAGATGATCATAACGAGGAAGACGAGACTTACTCGCTAGCAGGCTCGAGAGCCAAGGCCGTAGAAACTCAAGGGAGTCGACGCGATTTGACCCAGCGCAGAAACCCCCGACACAAAGAACCTTTGCACACTGAGGACGTTCGAAGGATGATAGATCGATGCCTCCAGGGAGTTCAGCGAGGCGGAGACTTGGAAGATGACCTTTGGCGCCAAATTCGAACGTCATCGTCTTCACCATTCGTGAGGGACATTGAGGAAGAGTCGTTCCCGCAACGGTTTTCAACTCCCAACATTAATCAATACAAGGGAACCTCTGATCCGATAAAACACATCAATTATTATCGGGGGGGTCATGGTACCTCACAGGCACAACGACGCGCTTATATGCAAAATTTTCCAAGCCTCGCTGCAAGGTCAGGTGACGACATGGTTCAACCATCTGCCCCGGAGATCAATCACTTCTTTCGAGGAATTGGCCATCGCCTTCGTGAAGGAGTACTCACAGCTCCACACCGGCGAAGTCAAGGATGACCATCTCTTCACCATCCGAAAGATATCGAAAGAAACCTTGCGGCAATACATCAGGAGGTATTGCGAAGAAAAATCCCGCATCACGGGATGCAGCGATCTCGTCGCAGCCATGGCGTTCAAACAAGGCCTACCGCGGAGAGCTAGCTCTACGGAGACATCGTCATGAGCAACGCCCAAAGTCTCACTAAGATGTTGTCTCTAGTAGAGCGACATGCATCCTGGGAAGACGAGAAAACACCACACATGCCACTAACCATGTGGAAGATGGAGGGAATCCCACAAAGGTGTTTGTGCAACCAAAGGACGGCGCCCACCACGGGAACTCAGTCCGGAAGACCAACAAACACAAGGGGAACCCGTCATCTAATACGTTTGCTGGTACAAGGTCGAACACTCAGTTTTCAATACCCGTCCTCCAGATATACAATCAAATAAAAGAAAAGCCATGGTTCAAAAGACCAGCTCCTGTCAAAGGCGACCAGGAAAGGGCCGACAAGTCAAAGTGGTGTGCCTATCACAATTGTTATGGACACGACATAAGTACCTGCCAGACCTTCGAAAGGTACCTACGAGACCTCTTAAAGGAAGGACACTGCACTGAGTACGTCAAGAAAAGGCAACAGAACGTCTCGGAGACAAAGGCCCCCAGGAGCCTGCGCAAAAGATGATCCGCGTAGACACCATTATTGCTGAGTCCGAGTTGCAGGGAGCAACTAGGAAGCAAAGGAAGAGGAAAATCCGTGAGGCCCTCGCTCTGACCCAAGTCTCGCATGTCGCTGCAGCTCAAGGAACCGATGACTCAATCATTGGTTTCTCCGCTCAGGACAAGGTTGGGCTTGATTGGCCGCATGACAACGCCCTCGTTATCTCAATCTAGATTTCCTATACGCAGGTCAACCGGATTCACGTGGATGAGGGAAGTGCCGCAAACATCCTCAGCATTGAGGCAGTTCGGAAGATGGGACTTGAATCTTTCACAACGGGGAGAAAGGTCCCGTTATGAGGCTTCTACGGGTCAACAAGAATGTTCATCGGCACGATCCAACTCGATGTCCACTCTCCCCCCCCCCCCCCCCCCCCCCCCCCCCCCCGGTTGTCTCAAAATAGAGTTTCTACGTCCTTGACGAGTACTCACCTTACAATGGCATACTGGGGAGGCTGTGGTTGCACAAGATACTGGCCAACACCTCGAGCTTGTACCAAAAAATCCGATTCCCCATTCCTGGAGGAGAAGTCGGGGAAATAAAGGGAGATCAAGCCATGGCGCGCATGTGCCTCACCGAAGGGCTAAAAGAAATCAAGGTAGCGGAATTCATTCCCCAGACAGTCGAAGCCACCGGGGGCAAACCCACGTCTTCAGCTCCCGCATAGCAGCCAGCAGCGGGTCAAGATCCCGACTTCCGTGAAGAACCTCCTTCGCCTGAAGGATGGCAGCCAAAAGACGATGTCATCCTCATACGACTTGACCCACAGTTTCCTGAGAGGTATGCACGCATCGGGGCATGCCTAAACCCCAAAGAGAAGGAAGAACTCATCTTGTTCTTACGCGAGCACAAAGATGTATTTGCATGGACGCCTTCGGACATGTCCGGGATAGACCCCACATTCGCTTGCCACAGGCTACACGTCAACCCAAGCTTCAAGCCAATCAAGTAGAAAAAGCGAAACTTCTCCCCGAAGAAAGTCGCAATCATTCAGGTTGAAATCGACAAGTTACTTGAAGCTGGCTCCATTAAGGAAGTCCCGTACTCAGAATGGCTAGCCAACGTTGTACTCGTGAAAAAGAAAGAGGAAGGTCGATTGAGAGTTTGTGTTGACTACACAGACCTCAACCTAGCATGCCCAAAAGACAGCTATCCCCTACCAAGAATCGACCTCCTGGTGGACTCCACGGCGGGTAACGAGCTTCTTAGCTTCCTTGACGCATACTCCGGCTACAACCAGATATTCATGCATGCAAGCGACAAAGACAATACGGCTTTCGTCTTCGAAAGAGGAGTTTACTGCTACAAGGTCATGCCCTTCGGCCTCAAGAACGCAGGTGCTACATATCAGCAACTTGTCAATCGCATCTTCAAGGATCTTATCGGGAAGACGATGGAGGTCTACGTCGATGACATTATGATCAAGGGGGAGAAGCGTGGAGACCATATCGCAAACTTGAAACAAACTTTCGAGTTGCTGAGGAAATACAGGATGAAGCTTAACCCTCTAAAGTGTACCTTCGGGGTGGCTGCCGGAAAATTCCTAGGGTACCTTGTAACCCAGCGAGGAATCTAGGCAAACCCGAAGCAGATCAAAGCAATTCAAGACATGAAGTCACCATCAAGTCTGAAAGAGATACAGAGTCTCACAGGTCGCGCAACTGCTCTAAATCGATTTTTGTCCAAGGCCACGAATCGATGTCGACCTTTCTTCCAAGCAATGAAGAGAGCATCCAAGGATAAATGGGATGAGAAGTGCAAGAAAGCCTTCCAAGATCTCAAAAGCTACTTAGCATCTCCGCCATTGCTATCAAAGCCAAAGGACAACGAGGACCTGTTCCTCTACTTGGGAGTTTCTGACGTGGTCGTAAGTTCTGCGCTAATCGGGGAAGAAAACGGAGTCCAACTCCCAGTATTCTACACATCAAAGGCTCTCCTCGACGCTGAAACATGGTATCCAAAGCTCGAGAAACTAATTCTAGCAATACTAGTTACCACAAAAAAGCGGAGGCCCTACTTTCAAGCTCATCGGGTGATCGTCATGACGGAGTACCCCCTCCGGTCACTCCTCCATGCACCAGACGCCTCAACAAGAGTCATGAAGTGGGCAATAGAGCTGAGTCAACATGACATGCCAAGGACTGCAATAAAAGGCCAAGCCCTAGCAGACTTCATTGTGGAGTTCACGCCAGCGTCACTAGATGAAACTCGGGGCATGGAACTTGAGAAGGACTCCCACCAGACCAAGCTTCCTCCACAATGTGAACAAACACTCGGACAATCCTCATTACGCTCCTCCATGACCGACCCACTTTGGAAGCTCTTTGTGGATGGATCGTCAAATCAACGAGGCGCAGGAGCAAGCATCGTCCTTATAACTCTCGATGGTTCGATGATGGAGCAAGTAGTCCAGTTCGGATTCAAGGCCTCCAACAACGAAGCAGAATACGAGGCGCTGATTTGCGGCCTAGGCCTTGCTAAGGAACTGGGAGTTAAGAAGATTGTCGTACATTCTGAATCTAAGTTGATCACTAACCAGTGCATCGGAGAGTACGCTGCAAGAGATGTGAGGATGCTTCAATACAACAACAAGGTACAAAAGCTGCTCGCTTTCTTCACAGTCTTCACCTTTCACCAGCTCCCCAGAGCTGAAAATGCGCAAGTCCACGTACTCGCAAATTTAGCATCGGCACTCGACTATCGCTTCAGACGCTCGATCCCGATTGAGTATCTAGAGCAGTGCAGCATTGACATGAAGGAAGTCGAGGTGAGAGAAGTTGACCTCGCCCCAAGTTGGCAAGACCCTCTCGTTGATTACTTAGTGAATGGTACCTTGCCAGATGATCGACTAGAAGCTCACAAAATTCAAATGAAGGTTGCACGATACTACATTGACAACGGTTAGCTTTTTCATCGGAGCTTCACAGGGGCAAACTTACAATGTTTAAGGCACCCTGAGACATTAAAGGTCTTGGCCGATATTCACGAGGGGCAATGTGGAAACCATTCCGGAGGAATATCGCTTGCACAAAAGACACTTAGCGCAGGATTCTACTGGCCAACAATGAATCAAGATGCACTCAGATATGCCCAAGCATGCGATAAGTGCCAAAGGTACAAGCCCAACCACCTAGCGCCCCCCGAAGAGTTACACTCTCTGGTCAGCCCTTGGCCATTCTTGCAGTGGGGCATTGACATAGTCGGACCGCTGCCAACTACACCGACACCAAATAAGAAGTACCTGATTGACTCCACCGATTACTTTACCAAGTGGGTTGAAGACAAAGCGTTGGCGACCATCACTCAATTGGATGTGCAAAAATTCTTCTGGAGCCAAATCATCTATCGGTTTGGGATACCGAAGGTCATATTAACTGACAATGGAACGCAATTCACTAGCGCGTCTATCAAGGAGTTCTTCGAATCGTGGAAAATAAAGCATTTCACCTCAACAACATACTACCCTCAAGGCAACGGCCAAGCCGAAGCTTCAAATAAAACCATCCTTGATTGCATCAAGAAGAGGCTCAACGACAAAAAAGGAATATGGGAGGAAGAGCTAGATGGTGCACTTTGGGCCTACCGGACGACCCCGCAACAAGCGACAAGCGAGTCCCCATTTACACTTGCATTTGGACTAAACGTTGTCATCCCACCACACGTCGTCGTTCCGACAACTTTCACGGAGCTTGACGATCCTACCGTTAACTCTGTGGCCTTAAGAACGTCCCTTGACTTAAGCGAAAAGTTGAGAGAACAAGTCGTCAAACGCATCTGCAATTACCAGTAGCAAGTCAGAAGTTTCTACAACAAAAGGGCAAAGATTCGACAATTTCTTCTTGGCGATCTGGTCCTCAAGAAAAAATTTGCAACACCAAACCGCCCCGGGTCTCAAAAGCTCAAATCCCCCTGGGAAGGTCCTTACCGCATCCAACAAGTAGGTGGGAAAGGAAGTTACATCTTGGAGACCATGGACGGGAAACTTGTAAGTGGAGCACTGAATACCCATCACCTTCAGAAGTAATACGTCTAGGACACTGAATCAGTGACCAAATAATCATCAAAGACACAAAACATGTGGATAAAATTCGGCTCAACGCCTACTTTGCTCACATAGTATCTTCCAATAAGATTCAAGATGTTTTGTTTCAATGTCTAATGAAATTTTCTTATCGCTTACATTTTTATTTAGAAGATGCAAAGCACATCAAGCCTTCGCCACGCGAAGTACTCAAGTCTTCGTCACTCAAAGCACTCAAGTCTTCGTCATGCGAAGCACGCAAAGCTTTTGCCATGCGAAGCACTCAAGCCTTTGCCAAGCGAAGCACACTAAGCCTTTGCCATGCAAAGCACATCAAGCCTTCGCCACGGGAAGCACTCAAGTCTTTGTCACTCGAAACACTCAAGTCTTCGTCACTCGAAGCACTCAAGTCTTCGTCATGCGAAGCACGCCAAGCCTTTTCCATGCAAAGCACATCAAGCCTTCGCCACGCGAAGCACTCAAGTCTTCGTCACTCAAAGCACTCAAGTCTTCGTCACTCGAAGCACGCCAAGCATTTGCCATGCAAAGCACATCAAGCCTTCGCCACGCGAAGCACTCAAGTCTTCGTCACTCGAAGCACTCAAGTCTTCGTCATGTGAAGCACGCCAAGTCTTTTCCATGAAAAGCACGTCAAGCCTTCGCCATGCGAAGCACTCAAGTCTACGTCACTCGAAACACTCAATTCTTCGTCATACGAAAGACCCAAGGCCCGCCTCGGAAAAGCACATGAAACCATCCACAATCTAGACTTGGTGGAGTTGTAAAGCTACTAAAAAAAACACCTCCAACCCCACCAAGAGGGGCAACCATTAGGCCACAACAAACAATGGGCAAATGTTTTAATATGCAAAGTCCAATTCTGCATTTCAGTGCACGTGTACGAGATTCATTCAATCATTGGTTGCTCAATTTTGATCACCCTAACATGAGCTTGATGGCCCTATAAATCTACAGAAGTCATCTTTCCAACGCCGTTAACCTCACTCAATTCTGAGTTGTGACGAGTTCCCAGTGAACGTTTCTGTACACGAAGGTCAACTGCACGTGCTAGGGCATGAGTACGATATTCATTCAGTCCTAGACTACTGAATTTTGATCACCCTGATGTACGATCGACAAATTTAGAAAGATATGGAAGTCAGCCTTCCAACGCCGTTGGTCTCACACAATTCCGAGTTGAAACAAGTTCCCAACGGACGTTTTTGTACACGAAGGTCAATTGTACGTACCAGCGCACGAGCTCAAGATTCGACTGATCCTACAATGCTCAATTCGGATCATCTTGGAACAAACTTGGTGGAAGTAGAAAGGTATGGAACTTAACTTTCCAACCTATTCAACCTCACACAATTCCAAGTTATGTCAAGTTCCCGGTGAGCATTTCTATACGCAAGGGTCACCCTCGAGGAACAACACATGAGCCCAAGTTGCGTTTGGTTCAACAAAACTCAAATATTCAACATCTCTCAAATTTCTACATCTCAAAGCAAGCCTATAAAGGTATAGATTCTACGCTCCTCAATTCATCCAAACTAGCTTCTAGCAAACCCAACCCTTTCTCCAAATCTTCATTTTTTAGTTGAAGTTGTGTGTGAGATTCATGAAGTACGGTGTGCTCGGACTTGAGTTTTTTGAGTTCAGCTTGGATATTGGCCCGGAGGTGCAGTATACCGGCAACGAAGTTTGATCATTGACGCAATTACGATCTCATTCGCCACAAACTTCAATGCACGAAGTTCGATACAATTCGCCATCAAACAACGTGCCCACGAAAAGCTCAACCTTTGGGACCACATGTGTACTCCACGTGCCGAAAATTGGTTTGTGCTCCACCGAGTAGCAATGCCAGAACTTATCCTCAGTAAGCTCCAAGTTGAAGAGCTCATTCAGCTTCTCAAAGCACATGATGTGGTGGTAAGCGTCGACGTGCAGCTGGGAAGGGCAACACCCCATCTGGCAGATGATCTTCATGAATAGCTTTGAAAACGGAAACTTGAAACCCCAGTTGATGATCAGAGGGTGAAATTGGATCCACCGGAGAAGCTTCGCTTTCTTGCTTCTGGAAACAGCTCCCCTCGGGGCCTTCGTAGCTCCATACGTGTTGCCAAGTGCAACAACCACGCCTTCAGGGAAAACATCTTCATAGAGACTCTTCCACTTCTCAAACTCGTCAAGGTCGAGTAGCTCGATCTGCTCCCCGACGAATGGACGCCCGCTACATGAGCCTCCTCGTTCCCACAAGTACAGCTTCACCGACTTCACTTCTTGCTTCCCGCTTGACATCCCTGAGATCGCTGTGATCGAGAACTTCGAACTTCCGGAACGTCCAAAAGGAGCACAGCTAAAAAGGGAACAAAGTTGGTCAGTTTCAAAAAATATAAAAAATAAATATGCATACGTATACATATCTATTACCTATAATAAAAAAAAGTAAATATATACTTTATATTTTAGTATATATTTATTTACATATACGTACAAAAATAAAAGAGGTAAATATGTATTTTGTTAATTAATACATATTTACTTACATATTTTATACAAAAGAAAAAAGTTGCAAAAAGAAAAAAAAAAGCAGCTGAAAAAAGAAAAAATATAAATAATGGCTGGCTGTCTCCATTCAGCCATAGCAAGGGTCGACAGCACCTGTCGCCGAGTGGGACTCGCCCCAAACGCGACGCACCAGCTCCAGACCGCACGCGCCCATCTGCTGCCAGTCATCACCTGCGCGGGGGATCACCTGTTGGACGCCTGATGTGGCCTGCCTTTTAGCCGACGTCACCTCATGCCTCACTGCACCAGTTTTCCTTCTTTCTTATTTGCAAGCTGCACTCCACCAAATTCTCTTGTTGCTTTTTTGCAACCCACACTCTAGTTTAACCAGCTTGCCACTCCAGTCCACCACTCCAGTTTTTCTTCTTGCTTTTTTGCAATCTGTAAAAACGCCCACCTCGACCAATACAGAAAAAATAAAAAGAAGATGAAGATATTCTACCTCATAGACGGAGGAGCAGAATTTCTTCACCACAACAGCCACTGGAGCAGTATTAGGGTTTAATTTTCTTTATAAAATAAGAGCCACATGCTCTCATTTAAATAGAGAAAATTAAGCAAACCCTAGTAGTTAATTGGGCTTGCAAAACCAACTCAAGACAGGACTACAAGCCCAAAAAAATTCCTTTTTGGAACAGGATCAAAGTCAATCTCCAGCTACATCCGGGAAAGAGGAGTCCTACTCCTATACGAAATATTAAGACGTGATTTACTGGAACCACAAGAAGACTACATCCCTTAGGATTCCTGGAATTCCTAAGGGATGTGGGGGCATTTGTGGAGCCATAAATTACCGGAATATTCAGGAGCTGCCACGTGGCCAAAAATTCCCATAATACCGATATTACCCTTGGTAAAATTGACATCGACATGTAACGGTCTCCGCATTAATTTAATATATTTACCAGCTAAATATATTAATTAATCAAATCAATGTCGTTAATAAATAATTTCCCAACGAATTATTTATCCATTAATAAATAAGTGATTACACTCGGTACAATCACTTATTTAATATTTTCCCCTTCAACCAATCAGACGCTCCGGTGACTTTCAAGACTTCACTATAAATAGAAGACCTCATCTCACTTCTAAAGGTAATAAAAAACCTTCCGCAAACACTCTGTTAGATTATTCTCTCATAGAAAACTGACTTAAGCATCAGAGAGTTTTCGGTTGAACCACCCCCCCGGGATTCAACCTTAACCCCGTTTGATTTTCGTTATTGTGTGTAGGGATCGAGATGGAATTTCACAGAACCGGACGATTTCTGCATCAACACCATTCAACTGCAGTAATTTTTTCTTCTAGTAATGTGTATTGAGTATGTGATCTTATCTTGTGTAATAAATTGAAAGAACATTCATTTATGTTTCCCATGTCATTTTTCACTCACCAGCATTTTTTAAGAAAAACATTTGCATGTAGTTGAGCTGGTTCGTAGATATTAAATGATGGATGCAAATGAAGTTGCAGACCCTTAAATTTAAGATTCTATTTCCATTTACTTAGGAAAAAGAATTTCCCTTGTAGGAAGTAATCCATCATTGGTTTTGATCAGAAATCTACAATAGCAGTATTTAAATGTAAGTTTATTGTGAAACTTGACAATGCAGAATTGCTTAACAATACAGTTGATGAGGAAATTTTCCTCTATGAGATGGGATGTTGCTGTGTTTCCCATAGGTTTCCACACCTTGAGAATATTTTGAAAGCTTATTATTTTTTTTAAATAGATATTAAATGCACTAAGGACAACTATGTTTATATTGGGGCTGACATATCTGTTTCTAGGTGCAGGCCATACCAAAAACTTGGTAGGTGGAGGGGTTGAAGCCAAAGAGAGTCCAAGATGGTGGTGGAAGATCACTTGCTTGCCCTCGATACAATCATCAAGGAAGCCGTTGATCTAGTAATGATTTTCACACTATCATTTTCTTGTTCAGCAAGCTAAGGATGAGATATATTGCTGAAATGCAGTAATTTGAAATGCAGAATAACCAAGAGGGAATACTGATAGGTGTAGCATGACTTTCATGCTAAGTACCCTTTAGACAATGGTGGTAAAAGTATAGCTATCTTAGTATTGATTCTCATATGGTGTTTTTGTTTCTTAGGACATATTTGTGATTTCGATCGGCTTTGATCGAGCTAGGATGCAAAATGTACTATGACTCTTCATATCTTCATTACAAACTTAATTAATCAATTATGTATTTATCCGATATTATTCTTTTCTATTTGGATTGGAGAAGGATTTTAATATGAATTATTTTATGTTATGATACATGATTTTAATACAATGAATGATTTTTGTAAGGAATTTAGACAACGGAATTTTTTATAATCCGTTTTGTAAAATACCCTTTAGACTACGATATTTTTGAATAAACCGTTGTGTAAAACACTTGTTAGACAACGGTATTTTTTTAATAAATTGTTGTGTAAAGTGCCCTTTAAACAACGACATTTTTATATAAACCGTTGTGTAAAGTACCCTTTAGACAATGACAATTTTATATAAACCGTTGTGTAAAGTAACCTTTAGACAACGATATTCATAAATATTGTTGTCTAAAGGGTACTTTAGACAATGGTATTTATAAATTTTGTTGTCTAAAGTGAGTTTAGACAATGGTATTTGTAAATACCGTTATCTAAAGTGAGTTTAGACAACGGAGGAAATTCGTTGTCTAAACACCCCCTTTAGACAATCGGGGAAATTACAACGGTATTTATGGGGAATAGACAACATATTTTCTCTATTGTCTAAAGGAAAATTAGTTGTAGCGTTAGGGTGAAAAAAACCAACCAGATTGACTTAGTGGATAAACCAACTAGATTGACTTAGTGAAAAAAAACCAACCAGATTGACCTAGTGGATAAAACCAACCAGATTTTCTCTATTACCTGACCCGATGAAAAAAAGGGAATCGCTTCATAGGGTGAAAAAAAACCAACTAGACTAACCTAGCAGATAAATTAGGAATACAGAAACAAAAATAGCAATTGGACTAGAGAATGCAATTAAGAAAAAGTTCTATACTAATGGATTCGGTTCCATAACCATGAGTTCCAATGTAGCATTTACCAATGAGGCCCTATCGATTAGTATTACACAGAAGAAGAGAGAAGGGACGTTCTTAATCTTTTCCATCGTGCCTGGTAAGGAATTTACTTTCTTGGTCTAAATGTCATACACCATTTTCAATGCATCTTTAATCTTCTCCTTATCAGTTAGGGTGTGGACAATGAAAAAGTGTGGGTTTGTTGTCTTTAACTTTTTTATTGTGGAGTAAATAGTGATCAATGGATACTTCGACTATTGGTGGTGGGTCGTTGAAGACAATGAGGTTAGAGAAGACATTCAACCTTGTGGGTTTGAGTCGCTTAGGCTCTCAAGATGAAAAATCATGATGGGTCATGATTCAAATTTTCTAGCTTTGACAATATAAACCTCATTCGATGATGAATATTAAGAAGGTGATGATGAAGATTAAAATGAAGATGATGATGGTGAGCATGATATAAAAGGGAGAGAGAGTATTCTACTTATTAATTTTTTTAACTTTTTGAAGAGAGATAGAGAGAGAGTATTGTATTTAAGGATTTTAAAAACAAACTTTCTTTTTTACGAAAATGCCCCTTAAATTTGGGTCACATCAACAAGTGACTAGAAAAACTTGTCATGTGGACATTTAACGTCAAATTGGGATGGGAAAAGTAACAAAGATATTAAATTGATGATGGCCACGTGTTTTGGGTATCTAATAAGTCATTATTTATGCACTATTTTAATGTTATTCCTTATCCATTTCACTATTGCCTTTTGATTATATTTCTACAAATATTTGGGGAAAATGATATATTTTGTGAGAATTGTGCATATTATGAATGTATAGTTAATCCTAAAGATAATGCAAATAATATGAAAGAAATCCAAGTCAAAACGAAGAAATGGTCTCAAATCGGACCGAAGGCCCCATATGAAATCTTATTCTAGGAATCTAGCCCTCGACCTAGTTCCTATTCTTGGCCAAGATCCTAGCCCTTATAAAGTACCTATCATGGCCCCAATGTCGGCCCTTGGACAAACTCTGCCTGCACATTGTTCTAGCCCAACATTCCTAGTTTTGCCTATCTTGAGACTTCTACTAGGCCCCTGAATAATTCTTGCCAGTAGCTGATTTCATTTTATCGGGCCTTTCTTTATTAAGAGGAATTTGGGACAAGGTTCATTGTATCCCAATGAATAGATGTATCATTTTATATTTATTAATGAAATACTCATGTTCTGACGAGTTTTTTCAACACTAAAAATCATGCATGTTTAGTCCATTTGAAATATTGATTTTGGAACCACGACTAGGCTCTCTGTATAAGACCAAAGCAACTATGTTCTTCGATTCGAAGCACTTTTATTGGGATTTATAAAAAAGGAAATTACACAAAAAAAATTATAAGCAAAAAGTTGGTGATATTCATTATTTATTTCTGTCTTTGCGTCACAAGTAAATCATGATACATTTCAAGGATTAAAGATGCTATTTGATAAGAAAATTCATTTATCGGCGTGCAAGTGTGTAGAGACTATAGTTTCAGAACTTGGGGGATCATGAGTTCTGCAATTACACTTGTGGGCTTTGCATACATGACTATGCACAAACTACGCATTAAATTAAACATGTAATTCGAGTGTTATGCAATTTAAACCCTTTTTATGTAGATGTAGTATTGGTAAATAGGGATCGTTCTTAACCAGGGAAATTAGGGAACATTAATAATGTGTTAGTGGGAGATGAATAAAAGAATAATGAATTAAAGAATTAAATAATCAAAGAATTAAATAATCAAAGAATTAATAAATTAAAGAATAGATAAATAAGAGAATAAAGAAATAAAAGAATCAAAGAATGAAGAATTAAAAGAATTAAAGAATTAATTAATCAAAGAATCAATAAATTAAAGAGTAAAGGAATAAAAGAATAAAGGAATAAAAGAATAAAAGAATAAAAGAATAAAAGAATAAAAGAATAAATAATAAAAATGGGGGTTTTGAAAAGGTTTATAATCATGCAAATAAGTAAAAGCATAAATAAACTAATTTTACTTCTACTCTAATTTATGTACAAGTGACCTTCTTAAATCACAAATCTTACCAACACTCTAATAATTGCAAATATTAAAACAATCACGAAATTTTACCTTAATTGTCTCAATTACCTTTATACATTTTTCAATATTATAAATGCACCGACAGCGGATAATACTTACAACATGATTTACCTTTTGTTTTTGACTGAATGCGCCGACAACGATCAACATTAAGTCTCTTCAATTCTACTCTAAGTGCACCGACAGCGGATAAAACACTTAACATTGAATTGAAGTTAGAAGCACTAAAATGTATAAAATAACTAAAATTCATAAAGTAAGACACATGGAGATTGCATTGACACTTACAAATATTAGTAAGAAAATACCTCACATATATTGAACTATAATCAAAACCAATAACAAAAATGAGAGTTTGAGTAAATGGAGAGTAATTGTTACACTTTCAAGGTGGATGAAAACAATGGATTGTTATTCACACGATTCTCCGACAGCGGACGGAACCTTATGAAGATGGAGGAAACAAACTTGGGAAATATGGACTCAAACTCTAAATTTTGTATTGGAAATATTTTTCCAAAGTTTCTCTTAAGGAAGGCTCAAATGTGTGCCTCAAAGAAGGTGTCTTTCAAAAAGTGAATTGAAACCTTATTTATAGGTGGAAAAAACTACCAAAAATAATATAAAAATACAATAAAAAATGTTAAATAATGGAATGATGAGTAATAAAGATTTGTGATGATGTTTAGAAGTGGTTTTAGTTGTAAAGTTGCAAAATTGGGTTGGAAAGTGGCTGGAAATTGGGTGGAAGTGCTGGAATTGAGTTCAGCAGACAACAGCTGAAAATCAAGAAGGGAATTCGGCCAGAAGCGACTGAAGAGGAGCTGAAAGACTTCGGCAGGCGTGCGCTGGAGTGGAATCTGGGCGTTCGGTACGCGCGCGCTGGAGTGGAGGCTAGACATTCGGTACGCGCGCGCCGAATCTTGCTTGGGCAGGGCTGAAGCAGCTGGGCTTCGCCTGGGCCTGGCGGGCCAGATCGCTGGGCTGGCTGGGCTGACTCCTGGGCTGGGCTGCTCCTGGGCTGGACTGCTATACTGGGCCGGATGGATTTGATTTTTAGAAATGGGTTGGGCTGCACATAATTAATTAATTAATTAATTAATAACTAAATTAATAATTCCACCGAATTTCGTCCATAATTTCTTCGTTATAATTCCGATCGGAACGATTCTTTCGCCAAAATGCTCCAAATTACAAACTTTATTTATCTAAACAAAAAAATCACAAAATAAATTATTTTATCAATTTATTTAATATTTTAATATTAAAAGTCAAGTATAAAGGGTATAAAATAATATAAAATAATGCTCATTTGAGGCCCTATCAAATACCCCCACATTTAAACTTTGCTAGTCCCTAACAAATACTAAAACTAAACTAGAATTCAAACAAGTAAACCCTTAACCATTTGTCTCTAAATTTCATTATTATCATGGCATAAAAGATTTTCACTTAAATCATTTAAGCATATGGAATTCAAGAGTTAATAAATGGTGACAAAATGTTTTAATAAGTAAGATAATGAGTAAATATGGTGAAATGGATCTCTGCATGAATAAAACAAATATGAATCAACTCACAAGGATATGCACTCATAAATTCACTCAATTTTGTGAGGGTTTGTGTTTGCACTCAAAGTATGTGAGAAAAACTCACATAATCGAAATGAAGTACTTTTGCAAAATCTCAAACAAACACCTCATGATAAAAACAAAACATACTTGCACAAATGAACCAAAACCATACGCTTACTCAAGTGATTAACTCAACTAATCAAAATTTACCATCTTAAGGATCATAAGGTCTTTATAAAGGTTGTAATGGGGCTAACTTTAGAGGCAAGGAAAATATAGGACAAGTGGTGCTAAATTCGTTCCAAGACTCAATAGACTCCCAAAACGTATCATAGCTTCCCAACCTTAGTGCAATGATGTCAGTAATTCATCTCTTCGAATATATGCCTAATTTCATCATGTTGGGCCTCGAATTCATTCTTTGTGTAAGATTTACAAATGTAAAGGACTTAACTCAAACATTACATAATCAAACCTTATTACCTTGATAAAAACTTAATACATTTTTTTTTTCATATATCAAGGTAATAAATGTGTCAATAATACAACAATATTTGAGTAAGTAAATCCACATAATACACATAAGTCTTTTCAATATCATCATTTTCTCTTTACGCAATCTTTATGTCTTCGACCGAGCCCTTGGAACAAAGGTAAAAGATGTCTATTCTAAGCTCAAGTGTTTAGATAATCATGGTGATGAAAGAAAGGCTTAATGTGGGCTCAAAAGGGTTAAAACTAAGGGGGTCGCAACTTGTGCGCACAAAATAGGGAACATGGATGTTTGAATTTATGGTGTTAACCCTAGTGCCTTAATCATTTCCAAAATCAGAGAGTTTATTGACTTAAAAGCTTTGAAAATCACATAGAATAAGTTATAGTACTCTAGAGTTCATAAAAATCTATTGCAAGTAGTTATGAGGCATATGTATATCAATTTAAAAAAAGAACTTATGAATCACTCATCAAAGATGTATATAAGGTTCTAAAGCTCACATACGGTTCAAATGATTCATACTTATCATATCATGCTCATTTATGTACCAATTTACATGCATTATCTTCAAGTTATAACTGTAAGACCCATGTCCTGGAGGGAACGGTGAACAATCCCACATTCCTGCGAGGGGGGAATGGTCTGGGAGAGGATGGTGGTGTGCCTTAAAGGTGTAGGCACACACCTATCTAGCATGAGGCCTTTTGGGAGCTCAGTGGCTTTGGGGGGGATTGGAACCCCAAAGTTAAGCGAGTTGAGGCTGGTGCAATTCCAGATGGGTGACCCCCTGGGAAGTTGCACCGTGAGCTCCCGAAAAAAAAACCGTGAGGGCGAGGCCCAAAGCGGACAATATCGTGCTAGAAGAATCGGGACCTGACAGAAGAGGGTCGGGTCCTGACAATTTGGTATCAGAGCCAGACCCCAACCGGGAAGTGTGCCAGCGAGGACGCTGGGCCCTAAGGGGGGTGGATTGTAAGACCCGTGTCCTGGAGGGAACGGTGAACAATCCCACATTCCTGCGAGGGGGGAATGGTCTGGGAGAGGATGGTGGTGTGCCTTAAAGGTGTAGGCACACACCTATCTAACATGAGGCCTTTTGGGAGCTCAGTGGCTTTGGGGGGGATTGGAACCCCAAAATTAAGCGAGTTGAGGCTGGTGCAATTCCAGATGGGTGACCCCCTGGGAAGTTGCACCGTGAGCTCCCGAAAACAAAACCGTGAGGGCGAGGCCCAAAGCGGACAATATCGTGCTAGATGAATCGGGACCTGACAGAAGAGGGTCGAGTCCTGACATAACACTTAATCACAAAATAGTAACAAACAAATTCAAGTTGTAGTGATCATCTTTATCGCCATAACATATTCATTTCCGTTCATTTATATCATTGACAAGTTAAAAGGCAACTTGATACTCGTAAAAACACTACGTTAAAACAAAAAGACTCAAGAAAGCAATAATTTCTGTTTTTTTTTTCGTAAGAAAGACTTAATAAAACAATTTCAAATGCAAAAGACTTAATAAAATAATTTCAAATGCACAAATAAATTTTGTAAACCATTCCCCCACACTTAAATTCTACATTGTCCTCAATGTAGGAAAATACGAAGTAATTAAACATAGAATCAAAGTAAGGAAGATGATTTAAGAAAATGAAGTAAGAAAGAAAAACATAAACAAAGTAAAAGAGAGTGAAGGGTTGAAAGAAAGCAAATCTGTGTTGATGACTCCTTCACAACTCGAGAACACATTGGGTTGCCTCCCAACAAGCGCTTGAAGTTTAACGTCCATCCAGCCTAGACCAAATTCTTTATCCGATGTGACGTAGAAGTACTCTGTCTGACTCCACATCGTGTCCTCCAATTGCCTCGATGTAAGGCTTCAATCGGTGGCCATTGACCTTGAACTCTTTTCTCGTTTCAATGCTTTTGATCTATATGGCTCCATGGGCGAACACATTAGTAACAACAAAAGGACCTACCCATCTGGAGAATAATTTACCTGGAAAGAGTCTAAGTCGGGAATTGAACAACAAAACTTTCTGGCCAATGTCAAACATTTTACTCTTGATCTGTTTGTCATGAAATGCCTTAGTCTTTTCCTTGTAGATCAGAGTGTTTTCAAATGCATCATTTCTGATTTCCTCAAGCTCACTCAGCTGGAGCTTTCGATGCAGACCAGCGTCATCTAGCTTGATGTTGAAAGTCTTGACAGCCCACCATGCTTTATGCTCTAGTTCCACCGGAAGGTGACATGCTTTACCGTACACCAACCTATAGGGTGACATTCCTATAGGTGTTTTGTATGCCGTCATGTACGCCCAAAATGCATCATCCAACCGTTGGCTCCAATCCTTACGATTAGGACCCACGGTTCGCTCTAATATCTTCTTGATCTCTCTATTACTGACTTCAGCCATTCCAATCGTTTGAGGATGGTAAGGTGTAGAGACTCGGTGAGTGACACTATACCGTTTCATTAAAGCTTCAATTGTCTTGTTGCAGAAATGACTTCCTCCATCGCTTATTAGGACCCACGGGATCCCAAACCTGGAAAGAATGTTAGTTCTGGGGAAATCTGCAACAGTTTTAGAATCATTAGTCCTGGTGGCCTTAGCTTCCACCCACTTCGATACATAATCAACAGCAAGTAAGATATAGAGATAACCATTAGATTGAGGAAATGGACCCATAAAATCGATACCCCAAACATCAAATATTTCAACGGTTAGAACATAATATTGTGGCATTTCATCCCTTCATCCTAAGTTTCCTGATCTCTGACATTTATCACAGGCTAAGCAGAACGAATGTGCATCTTTAAAAAGTGTGGGCCAATATAGTCCAGATTCTAAGATTTTGAGTGCAGTTTTTCTAGATCCAAAGTGGCCTCCACAAGAATGGCTATGGTAGAACTCTAGGACTGACCTATGTTCAATATCAGGGACACATCTCCTAATCAATAAATCTGCACAGTGTTTCCACAAATAAGGTTCATCCCAAATATAGTGCCTAGCATGCTTCTTAAGTTTATCTTTTTGTGCACGGGTGAGAGTGGTGGGCAACTGCTTGGTGACTAAGTAATTGACAATATCAGCATACCAAGGAGTACTTCCCTCGATTCTGAAGAGTTGTTCGTCCGGAAACATCTCTTGAATCGCCACAGGATCTCGTTCATGTGCAATGCGACTCAAATGGTCTGCCACCACGTTCTCTACACCTTTCTTATCTTAATCTCGATGTCAAACTCTTGAAGAAGAAGAATCCATCGGATTAGTCTTGGTTTCGCTTCCTTCTTGGCTAGGAGATACTTCAGTGCTGCATGATCAGTGTAAATAATGACTTTAGTTCGAAGTAAATAAGAGCGAAATTTATCTAAAGCAAATACAACAGCAAGCAACTCCTTTTCGGTAGTGGTGTAGTTCATTTGGGTATCATTCAAGGTTCTGGATGCATAGTAGATGGCGTAGGGCTTCTTGTCCCACCTTTGTCCGAGTACGGCTCCAACTGCATAATCAGAGGCATCACACATTAGTTCAAAGGGTAAGGACCAATCAGGGGCACAAAGAATGGGGGGCAGTGGTTAAGAGATTTTTAGCTTCTCAAAAGCTTCCTCAAATGAACGGATCTCTCTCACCGAAGTGGGAGAGGATAAGTGGCGCACAATATCAACTTTAGATTTATCCACTTCAATTCCCCTTTCAGAGACAATATGGCCTAAGACTATCCCTTGTCTAACCATGAAATGACATTTCTCCCAGTTAAGTACCAGATTAGTTTCGACACACCTTTGTAAGATAAGTGCTAAGTGTTCTAAGCATGCATCAAAACTATCCCCAAAGACACTGAAATCGTCCATAAATACTTCAATTATTTTTTCGACGTATTCAGAGAAAATAGAAAGCATGCATCTTTGGAAAGTACCTGGGGCGTTACATAAACCGAAGGGCATTCTTCGGTAGGCAAAAGTGCCAAAAGGACAAGTAAAAGTCGTTTTTTCTTGGTCATTTTGAGCGATACAGATTTGATTGTACCCGGAATAACCATAAAGAAAGCAGTAATAGAAGTGACCTGCTAACCTTTCAAGCATTTGATCAATGAAGGGCAAAGGAAAATGATCCTTCCTAGTTGCTTTGTTTAGGCGTCGATAGTCGATGCAGACTCTGTATCCGGTCACTGTTCGCTGGGGCACGAGTTCTCCTTCGCTGTTCACAACAACTGTGACTCCACTTTTCTTCGGGACTACTTGGACTGGTGAGACCCATTTGCTGTCTGAAATTGGGTAGATGACACCACAGTCCAAGAGTTTGATGACCTCTTGTTTCACGACTTCCATCATCGGAGGATGGAGGCGACGTTGAGCTTCTCGAGAGGGTTTTTCCTCATCTTCTAGCAAGATTTGATGCACACAGGTTGTAGGGCTAATTCCCTTGATGTCTGACAGAGTCCATCCAGTGGATGTCTTATACTTTGTCAAGACCCGTACCAATCTGTCTTCCTGTGACTCGGTTAGTGCAGAAGACACTATAACGAGCAAAGTGTCGTCCGGGCCAAGATAGGCATACTTCAGGTGGTAGGGCAAAACTTTGAGCTCGAGAACGGCCTGAACGACTGAAGGAGGAGTGTCATTAGTACTAATGGGAAGTGACAAGGGTACTTGATGATGTACCATTTTGGGGCCCTCATTTAGGGTCATGACTTCATCCCAAATTCGAGGCTCTAGTTCGTAATCCGTATCTTCAACCAAGGCGTCCCCTGATTGCGTTAGGCCAACTCCTTCCTGGATTATCATGTTGAGTGTGTCTTCTCGAATTGAATCAAGATGTTTCTCTGCGAGAGAAGTGCACATGTCAACAGAAAAAGTAGTTTGAGTTGTGGAACTAGGGTACCTCATGGCATCGAAAATGTTGAAGCCAATTTCCTCTCCATCGACTTCCATAGTTAATGTTCCATTGAACACATCAATCTTCGTCTTGGTAGTTCTCATGAATGGTCTTCCCAACAACATTAGTGGAGCTTGATTCGTAGGGGAATCCTCCATGTCTAGGACATAAAAATCCGCGGGGAAGATGAGCTGGTTAACCTGCACAAGAACATCTTCGACGTATCCCTTAGGATACACATTAGAGCGATCGGCTAATTGAATGATAACATCGTCATGCTGTAATTTACCTAGACCTAGGGCAACATATAGTGAATATGGCATAACATTAATGGATGCACCTAAGTCTAGCATGACTTTATCAAATGACTTGTTACCAATCACGCAGGGAACAGAAGAACTCCCTGGGTCCTTCAACTTTGGGGGTAGCCGACGTTGGATTACAGCAGAAACTGTTTCACTCACCATCACAACCTCCTTCTCCCTCGTCTGGCGCCTTGGAGTGCATAACTCTTTCAAAAATTTTGCTTATTTCGGCACTTGTTTGATGCACTCGATCAAGGGCATGTTGATTTGCACCCTTTTGAAGATCTCCAAGATTTCCTCATCGGATTCATCCTTCTTAGATTTGGCAAGCCTACTTGAAAATGGTGCATGCAAAAACGGGGAATTAGTAACAACCGAACTTGAAGGGATTGGGTTATTACCTTGTGTGTGGGTAGGTTGAACTAACGGTTGTGTCGTGGTGGTCTTAGTTGCCACCTTGTGCTATTCAACCTCAGAAACGGCTGGATCTGGCTCTATTTCTCCGAGCACTTTACCACTTCGAGTGATAATTGCATTGGCTTCAGGTCTTGCATTCGGGTTGGGTGTAGGTTGAGGTGGAAGCACCCCGCTAGCTTGGATCTTACCCATGAAATCCACGACCTTGCCCATTTGGTCCTTGAGATCAGCGATGTCTTTTTGTTGATTCTGCTGACCTGTGGCAAGAGCCTGAGTTGACGCCATTAGTGTTTGCTGCCCTTGGGAAAGAGCAGCCAGCATTTTATCATAATCAGGATTAGAAGATGAAGAAGTATGATTATTTGCATGATTATGAGAAAAGTTAGAAAATGGGACCGGGGGCCTTGGTTGCCATGTGGGCCTTGGGAAATGGTCTGGGACACGGTTTGGCCCGGTCTACATGTACTGAGGGTTTAGGACATTGTTCGGATCTCTCCAACTGTAACCTTGGGTCCTTGGCCCTCCTTGAAAGCCTCCAATGGCGTGTGCCATTTCAGTTCCGGAGTCTTCCTCCCTTGCAGTGTAGGGACATTGCTCCTCAAGATGGCCTTGAGAGCATATGGAACAAACTGGAGCTACCTGTTTCTTTAGTTCAAGCATATCCGAAAGCATAGAGGTGATCTTATCTAACTTAGAATCATTTATAGCATGGGAACTTACCTCATGTACCTTTCTAGAAATAGGATCTGCACCTTCGTATTGTGCATCATTGAGTGCACGGCTTTCAAGTAGTGCACGACCATCAACTAGGCTCCGAGCTAAGAAACTTCCATTAGCTGCAGCATCAAGCAGTCCTCTATCCCAACCCTTGAGTCCTTTGTAAAAGTAGGTTAAAAGATAGCCTTCTGTGATCCCGTGAGTAAGGCATGAAGCACAAAGTTCCTTAAACCTCTCGTAGTACTGGCTGAAATTCTCATCATGTTCTTTCTGCTTGATTCCAGTGATCTCTTTTCTTAAGACCGTAATCTTTGAGGCATGGAAGTACTTGGTAAGAAACTCCTGAACCAACTTCTCCCAAGAGTCAATATGATTGGGTGGGAGACCTAAAAGCCATACCCGTGCTCTTTCTTCCAAGGACAACGGGAAAGCTTTCAGCTTCATGATTTCCAAGTCCGCATCATCTGGACACATACTACCAATGATGAATTGGAACTCCGTTAAGTGTTTGTATGGATCTTCATTTCTGATTCCACGGAACTTGGGTAGCTGATGAAGGACTCCACTCTTAAGCTCAATATCTTTCTTGTTGGTTCTAGGCTCGGGATACTGGATGCAAAAGTTTGTAGTGCCATTTGCGTTTGCACATGTCTGCTCCCGGATACTCAGGTTTCGTGCCATGGCTATTGGTGTTCCGAAAGTCTGTTCTTCTTCTGAATTACTCTTCTCACTTTTGGACTCACCAATTATTGGGGATGGAGGTCCGGATGAGCCGGTTTGCTTAAGTGCATCTCTGAATGTTGCGTTGCTTGGTGAAATGTCAAGTTGTCTTCTCAGCCGATCAAGCTTAGATTGATGAGCACGCATTCATAAGTTCGTACCTCTATTAAAACAAAACTCCAAGTTAGAAGGCAAGTATACACAAGAAGAGATAATAAGAGTAAGAGAGTAAAAATTTGCATAAAGTATCACATAAATGGAAACCAGAATTAACAAAAAGTTACGTTAATGGAAAGCAAATGCACAAGTTCCAAATGCAAACTAATGATGCAATAAGTAGAGTTTTTAGAGTGTCATGAATAACTTTCCCCTTTCGCTTCTCATAGTACTTTCCCGGGCGTACGGCCTATGCGTACTGATAACCACCATTCCACCATTCAACATTAATAATGGCCAGTTGAGATAGATGTAACGCGAGAAATAAGAATAATTTCGAGAACACCCCGAGGCTAGCTTGGCATATACTCCATTGGTGGTCTCTTTCTTAATCCAAAACTTGTCACCAGTCATAACTCTCCTAGACACCATGATCAATCCAAATGACGATTTAGTGAATTACCAAACCCAAGTGTTTACAAGCTCCGCCCCAACCTCATGTCCATAGATTCGAGTCTATGGTGTGTGGTGATCAAATCCACACATCATGAAGGGTTAAGGAGAAAGTAAATAAGAGGGGCATTACCTGTTCCCGAAAGTAAGATTTTGAAGAAAAATGGGCTATGAGATTCATGCAACTCTAAAACAATTAATAGGAAACAATATTTACACTTTAGGAAATTCAAAGAAAAATAAAGTTTCTTACTCTTTTTTTTTGAATTTTTATTATTATTATTTTTTAATTATTTTTTATTATTCCGAATTTTTTTTTCATTTAAAATTTAAAGTTTAACAAGATATAAACAAACAATTCATTACATAAGAATAAAATAAGTGTAAACATAAAGTTAGTGGAACATAAAGTTTATGGAATAAAATTAAAAGAAAATTAATGGAATAAAGTTAATGGAATATATTTAAAGTTAAGGGAATAAAGAAAAAGTGTGAATATAAAGTTAATGGAATAAAGAGTAATAAAAAAAATGTAATGAAATGAAGCTAATTAAACAAGTATAATGAAATAGTGTAAAAATAAAAGTTAAACACATTTACAATATGTAAAAATTATTCACAATTATGAGCATTTTATATATAAACAATTTATATACACATTAAGAATGATTTTAATTTCCCCGGCAACGGCGCCAAAAATTGACTACGCCCAAACTACGCATTAAATTAAACATGTAATTCGAGTGTTATGCAATTTAAACCCTTTTTTGTGTAGATGTAGTATTGGTAAATAGGAATCGTTCTTAACCGGAGAAATTAGGGAACATTAATAATGTGTTAGTGGGAGATGAATAAAAGAATAATGAATTAAAGAATTAAATAATCAAAGAATTAATAAATTAAAGAATAGATGAATAAGAGAATAAAGAAATAAAAGAATCAAAGAATGAAGAATTAAAAGAATTAAAGAATTAAAGAATAAAAGAATAAAAGAATTAATTAATCAAAGAATCAATAAATTAAAGAGTAAATGAATAAAAGAATAAAGGAATAAAGGAATAAAAGAATAAAAGAATAAAAGAATAAAAATGGGGGTTTTGAAAAGGTTTGTAATCATGCAAATAAGTAAAAGCATAAATAAACTAATTTTACTTCTACTCTAATTTATGTACAAGTGACCTTCTTAAATCACAAATCTTACTAACACTCTAATAATTGCAAATATTAAAACAATCACGAAATTTTACCTTAATTGTCTCAATTACCTTTATACATTTTTCAATATTATAAATGCACCGACAGCGGATAACACTTACAACATGATTTAACTTTTGTTTTTGACTGAATGCGCCGACAGCGATCAACATTAAGTCTCTTCAATTCTACTCTAAGTGCACCGACATCGGATAAAACACTTAAAATGGAATTGAAGTATGAAGCACTAAAATGTATAAAATAACTAAAATTCATAAAGTAAGACACATGGAGATTGCATTTGACACTTACAAATATTAGTAAGAAAATACCTCACATATATTGAACTATAATCAAAACCAATAACAAAAATGAGAGTTTGAGTAAATGGAGAGTAATTGTTACACTTTCAAGGTGGATGAAAACAATGGATTGTTATTCACACGATTCTCCGACAGCGGACGGAACCTTATGAAGATGAAGGAAATAAACTTGGGAAATATGGACTCAAACTCTAAATTTTGTATTGGAAATATTTTGCCATAGTTTCTCTTAAGGAAGACTCAAATGTGTGCCTCAAAGAAGGTGTCTTTCAACAAGTGAATTGAAACCCTATTTATAGGTGGAAAAAGCTACCAAAAATAATATAAAAATACAATAAAAAATGTTAAATAATGGAATGATGAGTCATAAAGATTTGTGATGATGTTTAGAAGTGGTTTTAGTTGTAAAGTTGCAAAATTGGGTTGGAAAGTGGCTGGAAATTGGGTGGAAGTGTTGGAACTGATTTCAGCAGAGAGCAGTTGAAAATCAAGAAGGGAATTCGGCCAGAAGCGACTGAAGAGGAGCTGAAAGACTTCGGCAGGCGCGCGCTGGAGTGGAAGCTGGGTGTTCGGTACGCGCGTGCTAGAGTGGAGGTTGGACGTTCGGTACACGGGTGCCGAATCGTGCTTGGGCAGGGCTGAAGCAGCTGGGCTTCGCTTGGGCCTAGCGGGCTGGATCGCTGGGGTGGCTGGGCTGACTCCTGGGCTGGGCTGCTCCTGGCTGGACTGCTGTACTGGGCCGGATGGATTTGATTTTTAGAAATGGGTTGGGCTGCACATAATTAATTAATTAATAACTAAATTAATAATTCCACCGAATTTCGTTCATAATTTCTTCGTTATAATTCCGATCGGGACGATTCTTTCGCCAAAATGCTCCAAATTACAAACTTTATTTATCTAAACAGAAAAATCACAAAATAAATTATTTTATCAATTTATTTAATATTTTAATATTAAAAGTCAAGTATAAAGGGTATAAAATAATATAAAATAATGCTTATTTGAGGCCCTATCAATACACATGTGATTCCAATGCAATCCCCATTTTTATTGCAGTAGTCCGGGTAGGCTATATGTTCTGCTCCAACCTCGAGTTGCACACTTACCACCATTGTTACCATTATTTCTTGATTATCAAGTACAATATCAAAAATTAAAGCTTAGGAATAAAATTACCCAAATAGAAAAATAGCAAAATTATGTAATTCTTCCATCCATTTTTTAAACTTTAGAGAACGTGACACGACCCATCCCAATCCCCCCCAGGATTGACGCGGGATGTGCCATGCTCCCATCTGGTACGAAGTATTAGACAAGGGATAATGTATATCTCAGCCCATAAAGGGCTCCCAGAGCGCGTCAAGATCGGTGGAGGAGTGCGATGTCTCGGTCTCTACTACTGCCCTCATCTGTAAACAACCTGAAGGGCATTAAAACCATTAGAAGCTGTGAGTGGACGAAAATCAAAAAGCTCATAAAACACATTTCATAAAGATACATTTATGCCCTTCACTAAAAGTATGCATGCATCGAAAACCAGTAATAAAATCATTTACTTAAATAAACCATTAGGGCCTTAGCCCCAAAACTGTAAAACCAAACATATGTGGGAACTCAGCCCAAAACCGTAGAATACCAAAATCAGTAAATCCAGAACCAAGTGGGCCACTACCCAAATCCGTAACATAAATCCATAAACACCGAAATACCATTTCATAAATCCAATAATCCATATTTACCACATAACCTTCCTCGGCATCCCAGATGCTTAGTGTCCCAGACGCTTGACGTCCCAAATGTCATATCTCATGGTATAAGCAACGCGTGCTACCTGGGATCTCTCCGGGTCCATATCTCTGACATTCCAGATGTCTAACGTCTCACATGTCTAATCATAGTAATGCTGCTCCTCATGCCCGATTTTATAAACCAGTTGGGCCCCCGGTCCGATCATATAACTCAAATGGGTCTCAATCCGATTTCATAAACCAACTGGGGCCCCAGCCTGATCACACGATTCAAATGGGTCTCATGCCCGAGTTGACAGGACCCGTCCCACACTGGACTTTGATAACCGCGCATGTTCCTGCTCCCGTATGACCAGTCCACTGAAGTCCTGAAACTTATCAGACAAGGGATGACTGTATTGATTTTTTCTCATATCTCCGCCTCTCGATCAGCTCCGATTCTCTTGCCACGGTCGTCCAAACCGCTCGCTTTTTAAGATGCACGTTTTTTCGTAATTTCCAAAACTTTCCAGGAATCCCAACTCCTTGAAAAGTGTGCCCACGCGCCCTTATGCACTGCTACAGTACCAGGTACTGTTCATCGTCTCCTCTACCCGTTTCCTCAATCCTTCAATTTAAACTCAATTTGTCGAAGACACCCGAGCACTGTTTATCCATCGAAGTTCATCACTTTCGATTGGTTTTCTTCAATTGATCCATCCAAAAGCTTCGTAGGACTTTTCTAAGCATATTTCCAACCTCAATTTCATCCTTAATTACCTCCAATTACTCGACACAAGCTCAAAAATTTGAGAAGCTTGAGGGTTATGTTCTTGGCTAATCCTTCGTCAATTCCCTTCGTTCTTGAGGTGATCCTGATCGAATTAGTCCCATAAGACTTAATCCAATCTTAGTTTGAAGCATTACGACCTATAAATTCATCTTTGAATTTTTGGAGACTTTGAACACCCACGATTTTGGGTTTTGGGTTTGTTTTCAGGGTTTCGACCTTGTCCCTTCTAATTTCCTCCCTTTTTTCTCTCTGGATATCCCATTCCATCTCTTTGTCCATTCGTTCATATATGGTGATCATCACTCAAACAATAAACAAATTTGTTGTTATCGTTTTGAATATTCAAATAGCAACTTGCCACCAATCCATCCATGATGGTGACAGAAGTCACCAGGTGACATTTCCTTGTCCAAATTAGCAAGGGACAGGTGTTCAATTGCTACTAATCACATGTTGAATCATCCACGGTTCAAAATACCATTTTGCCCCTCCTTGCATAATTACCAAAATGCCCCTAGCCTTCGCAGACCCGTCACTTTCACATCCGACCTCTGATTTCCGCGTGCCGCCTGTCTACGGAATAAATCACTGCGATCAACAATGTCCAATTCATGATTTACCATTTTCGAATTCAAACACGGAGTTTCGGCCCCTTACCTCCGAATTGGGCCACCGTGCACGACGGTGCAACCTGTTGCTACCATCATCATTGTCTCACCTCACTCTTCCTTTTTCATTCACACACCAAGCACAGATAATGAGGATTGAAGGGCTACATGGAATGGGTTTGTACGGGGTCGAGAGGGTTCGCAGGTTTTTGGGAGAAATAAAGAAATGATCGATCGAAGAGGATAAGGACCCATTTATTTGGGGTCTGGGCCTATCAGGTGTCACCCATCTAGTGGGTCCTTCTAGAAGGATCCCCAATCAAATCCTGCCACATGTCGGTTTTCTCAATTTTTGTGCAATAATGCTGTTTCCCGTTTTAGACCCATAACTTTCTCGGTGAACCTCCGATTTTGACGTGACTCTTGTTTACGGACTCGAGACGTCCCGATCTACGTTACGGTCATCGGTCAAAGTCCATTTGAC
The DNA here is from genome assembly GCA_032719365.1 of Prinsepia uniflora. NCBI lineage: Eukaryota > Viridiplantae > Streptophyta > Magnoliopsida > Rosales > Rosaceae > Prinsepia > Prinsepia uniflora. Next base: position 47,997,782 of record CM064864.1, read on the forward strand.
CTCCCTAGTCAAAACTCAACCTTTCGCCCAATCCTAGGGGTAAAATTGTCATTTCGCACCATCCGTCCATAATCTCTGACTAATCCCCGATTAGTCCCACTAATCCACGATTAATCGCTAATCTAATCCTAAAATTCGAGATGAGTCGTTACAGACTACCCCCTTACAAAAATTTCTTCCTCGAAATTTCAAACTCGTCCAATTCCACATCTAAGTGTGGACATCCACGCCCTACTCAGGAGTCCATAATCGACCACACTTCCCAAGTCGATACCACGTAACAGATGTTACTCAACGACGTCAGTACCTCAGACTGACACATTGAACACCACCTTGATAATCATACCACCTTAACACTCCTGACAATTCTGGGATCCTACGAACACCTCCCAACTGTCACTGCTTAACTATACCACCTTGGTATCAGAGCTCCAATCGTCATCCAATCAATGACATCACCTTGAAAACCCATTACTCAAGTCACGACACCAACCGTAACCCGCATCGGATTCATACTAAGGGTACCTCGTACCAACTCCCTCAATGTAGCGTAAGATCAACAGTAGAATCTCACCTCGCAGAGCCAAGCTCAAATCTGCGGCAACGATCCATGCTGACTCAAACAGTCACAGAGCAGTCGCTTCATACGAAGCAACCCGACCTCTCACCTCATCTGCGATTATACGAACCACCAACTCGCTCAACGTGTGGGTACACCATCCACGTCTCACTTTACCTGTGTGTAACTGGACCCCATCGAATACTTGTGTAGTAGTGACAACACATCTGCACTTTAGGGTTCCCTTAGTCATCCTCGACTCAGAGCCCTCACTCACATCAATCACTGAACCTTACCGGATCATTCTGACCCAACCACATGGTATCCAATGTCCAGTCCACGTCCTTACCAACCCACTACATTAAAACTAAGCCGATAGCCGTCACTTTCATCCCATTTACATCTGGTACATCCCATGCACCCACATATCTCGACTACCCATAACAAGTCTGGGGACTACTCCAAGAAGTAACTAACTCACGTCAACTAATATTTATCTATCCTAACCACTCTAGGCTCAAGCATATCCTACCCATTTCTCGGCTATTCATCTTTTCTTGATTTCCACCCTAGATATCCTCTTACTTACCCAATTCGGTCATACTTACCATCACAACTGATTGGCTTCGAAAGGAAGCCAATCCCACCGACGCACACATCCAAGAAAGAGCAATTTTGATCCTACACAAGACAGATCCTATATACCTTTCAAAGATCCAACCTCTGTCTTGTCATCTCACCAGTGAAACCACAAGATTCTTCAACTGTCTTACAATACGATTCTCCTTTGCTCCTAGCTTACATAATCAGCAAGACAATTTTCCCCTGCGATTCTCCTCAGTCGTTACCACACTCCTCAACACCCTATTCACAACTAAACAACTCAGTCCAAGGTGAAACACGTCTAGACTGTGGGTTCTCTTCAATTACCTCATATCGATTAGTTATAGTCACTCCTTGCGATCCTCACCTATTGAGACTCCCTCGTCATAATTCCTTTGTGAGATCCATCCTGACATCAAGCATCCAAAAATCAAGGATGATCCAAGATGATGACATCAAAGTTCATCCTACGTGGGCGCAGCAAAATCCCGCTCCACTCACCACGCTCACCATTCATTCTTGAGTCAGAACCACATTCACAACTCCTCACGATCAATGACCCAAAGCCAATCATGGGTCCACCGACTAATACACGATCACCATACCGGCGACACCCAACATCATCGGTTACAGGGAAAAAATGACAAGTTTACCTTCACCAACCAATCATATATGTTGACAACTTCTCGACATTCATCCCCAATTTAGAATCAAACACAACTTCTCTGTTGCTCATCCACTCGTCTAGAATTAAGTACCCTTCTAATCTTCTTAATCGTAACTTCTCTCAATTACTCTCGGGAACTTCGGAAGCACATCACCACTTCTCTGTGTCTAAATCACAACTCCACTAGTGCTCATCCCCCAATCCGGAATCAAGTACCCCTCTAATCGTCTCCATCGTAACTTCTCTTGATTCCGAAGTTCCAACCATGTTGGAAACATATCTAATTCTCTACCCGAATGGGTGTCAAGTCCAACCACTGGACTTCCCAAATCCTCGACTCGCTCAGACAACCAAGTCCTCACACAATCTATCTCACTGCCCAATTCTCTTGTCGATTTATAACCATTTATGCACATCCAAAGGATGTGATCCATTACTATTTTATTCTCACATCTCAACCTTTACAGGCTCAACTCTCGGGTTTCCATGTCATTCACAATAACACATTCTCACATCAACACTTCCATTGATTCTCTTCAGCTTCTTCCAATTTCAATCAATTCTTAACACTTCCTCGTGAGACTAAAGGCACACAACCACTCAAGTTTCGGAGTTGACATCAGCTCCCCAGATCCACTAATTTCCTTGACGTCCTCTGCGTCATCTAGAACTACTCGTGTCTCATTCATACCCTCTTATCCATTCATCACTTAGTCATCACAACCATTGTAGGATTTCATCTGGTCCCTCTCTGTCCCAGATCCACCTCTGTCCGAGATCCTAGATCTACTTCTCCTCCAGATTCCGTCGTGGAATCATACATCTCACAATCCCATTAACGACTAAGCCCGGAGCTCTAGCCACTCTAACGGAAAAGAAAAGTCCCTTCTTCAGACTAAGAGTATCCTCTGATAATTACTGTAATGCTTAATCCTTTCATTCACCAATATCCCTTAGTTAATGACCCACACCTGAGACTGGGTCCACCACACTTCCGCTGCGCCACTCTGACAACATCATGCTATGAAAGACGTTCCCTCTCAATATTTCTTCAAGTTGACCTCCTCTAGATCTTCCAAGTCACTATTCCAACCTTACATACAATTCTAAACTGTCTCAATTACTACTACCCTCTGTAGCCAACTGTCGCCAAACAGCTGCCGACCAATATCCATAGTCTCAACTACACCTATCTGGAGTTGTCCACGAGGTCATTCACAATCTTAGCTACACTCTGTAGCACAACCTCCAATTCGACCTAACGAGTTATTTCGACTCCGAGACGTCCAATTCACTACGACTATGGACCCACATTTCCAAACTAAGGTCCACACGAATCTGACTACCCTCTGCAGTACAGTCCACAATCTGACCGACCCCGCGGTCCCAATTCCGAGAAGTCACCAAATTCTACCATCAAACTCTAATAGTTCCTAACTAGGGTTTCCCATCTTCTGGCCATCTATCATACTCTAGGGTTTTCGCGATCACATCGTAAACTAGGGCTCGACTTCAAAAGTCATCCAATCTAACCCAACTATCTAACCTGCATATCTCTCCCCATCAACTAGGGTTAACTGGACTCCATCAATCACAACTAGGGTTCCTCTTACCATCAAACTCAACTAGGGTCTCTCGAACCCGTATGTTCTTAGTAGCACCACAAATCTAACATCGCCTGACCGAACCGTTGGACAGTCATCGTTTTACCAATTTGTCAAAAGCAACCCTACCCGGGTCGAATCACACTGATGCACGACGTATCGAGAGAAACATCCTCTTTCCACGATTTATTTCTACTAACTATCTTACTCTATGGCCTTAACTTTCAGGTTGATGACGGGCTATTCCTCGTAAAGACCTCACATCCTAGGCACAAACGCAAGTGCAACCTTCTTCTGAGCGCAATAACCTTGCTCTGAAATCAGAGAAAAATACGCAAACATCACTCTGATACCACCCTGACAAGCCCCATCCCAATGCCCCCGGGATTAACGCTGGATGAGCCATGCTCCCGTCGAACACACGTGCCACCCGAGGTAACACGCGGACCAGACAAGGTATAACCCGAAATCCTGAGCCCAATGGGCCTCTAGAGTGCGCCAGGATTAGCCGAGAAATGTTAGGTATCAGTCTCTGCCACAGCCCGCATCTGCTATCAACCTGAAGAGAATTAAAAACCATTAAAAGCTCTGAGTGGACAAAAATAAATAATTTAAAAAAAACTTATTTCATAAAAAGAAATTGATGCCCTTCACGTAAAACTATGCATGTATTCAGAAACCATTTCATTCAAATATCATAAAGCTGTTTAGAAAACCAAAGTCATCTCATTTTTCTCAAATCACTTGGCTTTAGCCCAAAACCATAAAACACTGAAATCCGTAAATCCAAATCCAAGTGGGCCACTGCCCAAAACCATAAAGACAGAAACACCATTTCCTAAATCCAATAAATCATGTTTACCAATTACCCATCCTCGGCATCCTAGATACCTAGCGTCCCAGACAGTTGACGTCCTAGACGTCATATCTCACGGTCTAAGCAATGTGTACTGCCCAGGGTCTCTTTGGTTCCATATCTCTAACATCCTAGATGTCTGACGTCCCAGTCGTCTAATCATAGCAATCCTGCTCCTGAGTCACTATACGGTCCGGTCACTCCGTGCAATGACCCCTCGCAGGCAATGCGCCGTGACTTCCCCGGTGTCCCAGACATCTGGAGGAGACCATCCACATATCCTCATCTAAGGATGGTAAATGGGAAACATCTTTATAAAACCATTTCAAAACATCTTAAAATATCTCAAAGGGGCCATGCCCGAAATTTTCATAACATCATCATAAATCCACGAATCCAAGTACTCGAATCCAAATCCATTTAGGGTTCTCAACCCGAAATCACATTTATAAAACACAATTGGGCCTCATGCCCGATTTCGCAAACCAACTGGGCCCCCGGCCCGATCGTATAACTCAAATGGGTCTCAGCCCGATTCTTCATTAAATCAAATGGACTCCAAGTCCGATAGTTTCCAAATCAAATGGGTCTCATCCCCAAGTTCAACTTTTCAAATCCAAAACCATTCCATTAAACCATCATTGAAACACAAGCACATACAAATCCAACATAAAACTATACACCTCGAAATACGTGCCAATACGTAAATTATAAATACCACAAATTTACGTATTCAAGGCATTCAAAACATAGATATAAAACATATAAAAGTCCACTCATAGGCCATCCTAGCTGCCACCTCGTTACGCATGCCATAAGCCTTCCGGCTAATCAACTATCATTGGGACTTCCAATCCTATCCAAATCACACCCGAAGGTCACTAATTACTTCAATTATCATTGGGACTTCCAATCCTATCCAAATCACACCCGAAGGTCACTAATTACTTCAATTACCTATTACTAAAGCCTCCTAATTTTCTGAAATTTTTAAACGTATTAAACATCAACCTTACAACTTCGGACACTCAAAACTACCTCGAAACGGTGTCTGATTTACTCGAAACCAGTCTCAAAATGTTCGTTACATCGAAAGGATGAAATCACATGTTGACCCCATTCCCCAGAACTACCCAACTCGTCCCCATGCGCCACCCAAAGGTGCTGCGCGTGAAGCCCACGCGTCGGGAACTGTTCATCTTCAACCTCATGTCGACCGGTCCAGAACGGTTCTCTGCAAACCGGGTACTGAACTGGTGAGACGAATAACGTCCGAACTGGGCCACTATGCATGACGGTTCAACCCGTTGCTACCATCTTCATCGTCTCACCTCACTCTTCCTTTTTCATTCACACACCAAGCATAGATAATGAGGATTCAAGGGGCTACATGGAATGGGTTTGCACGAGGTCGAGAGGGTTCGTGGGATTTTCGAAGAAATTAAGAAATGATCAATCGAAGAGGATAATAACCCATTTAGGGGTCTGGGCCTATCAGATGGGTGACACTTGTCACTCATCTGGTGGGTCCTTCCAGAAGGTTTCGCAATCAAATCCTGCCACATGTTAATTTTCTCGATTTTCGTGCAATAATGTCGTTTCCCATTTTAGACCCATCTCTTTCCCGTCGAACCTCCAGTTTTGACGTGCCTCCTGTCTACGGACTCATGACATCTCGACCTATGTCACAGTCATCGATCAAAGTTTACTTAACCGCCCGGGCTAAAAGTCAACTTTTTGCCCAATCCCAAGGGTAAAATCGTCATTTCGCACCATCCGCCCGTAATCTCCCGACTAATCCTCGATTAGTCCCGCTAATCCACGATTAATCGCTAATCTAATCCCGAAATTCGGGATGGGTTGTTACAATACCTACTCCCAAGAAGTTGAGTACTCAAACTCATACAAGTTGGCTCCTCATTATGGAACCACTCATTTCAATCCACTCCAAATGATAAAATCACAACTTGATAGCTCACTTTGCAGTTTATTTTCAATCTATATACGCGAGTACTCCAATGGCTAATTACTAAGCCACTCAATGAAGGTTGATATTTATAAATGAAGACTGATATATATATATATATATATATATATACATATATACGTAGTATATAAAAGAACATGAAAAATATACTTAATTTCAGCTGAATGATGAAGGTGGGAGGGGAAATACATTTAGATAACATAAAAAGTATTTGGGAGAAGTAGTTTATCATAAAATGCAGCAAGTAAAAGAACAACGAGAAAGCCTAACTTGAATCCTTTCTTCATATTTACGATTTTGCTAACTAGGGTGAACAAAGTATGTCGATTGTAGTTTTTCAGTGGGTCAAATTTCAGAACAGATTGTTTTCTTCAAATTTACACTTATATATAGCTGTAGGCAAAAATTCCTTTCTACAACAGCATGCCTCCATGGTTTAACGTTTTTTTTTCATTTCGAAAAAAAAATATACCAACATTTATTGGAGATGGATCATTTCTTCCCTGAAATAATTTGATGTACAATTAAAATGACAGTTTCAGTTATCTTGTATCTAAAATTCATTAATTTAGAAATTTTATAAAGAAAAAGGGCTATTTTACCACTAAAGTCATAATGGGAATTTAGGCGGTGATTCAACAGTGAGGAACCAAAGAGATTTTGGAATTCGTTTTCCGCAAAAGTTTTCCCATTCTGTCCAAAATTGGACGTCGATCACGTTGGAATATTTCTCATACTAGCTCTAAATTATTCAGAACTCACCCTAGAATTTACAACTTATCCTATAAATTAAAAAAATAGAAATTAAATTAAAAAAATTATAACCATGAGTTTTGTTGGGCCTTGGCTATTTAAAGAAATTGGGTTTCATTTTAAATATCCTAAGCCCAAGTGGCCGAGACCCAAAAATGTAATCCCTAAACACATATTCATCCAGTCAAAACTACGTTGACTTCTCCTCTAACTCACTCTCTCCCTCTCGATGCCTTTCATCTTGACTGAGACAATTAGACTCAGACACCCAATGACAACATCTGTCACCATCTTTGATATCCAACATACCAATCTTTTTTGCCACCAACTTCACACCTTCCTCGATGAAACAAGTCTAACCGAGTTAAATAAAACAATCGCATGCCACTATGAAGCATGATATGAGGCAAAACTGAGGGATGGTGTACACTTGCAAGGATTATAACTCTGATTGAGTAAGGTGCTTAATTGAGTGCTTGTTTAATTTCTATCAATACCTAGATAAAAATTTCATTGTTATAGTATGAACTCGAAGTGACCCCGTAATTTGGGAGGCTTTATATAGTTTGTCCTACAATTTATTATTAATCAATAGTATTTTGACTATTTTGCGTTTTTTTCCTTCTTCATTGTTCCTGATGATGAAATTACAATTTTACCCTAGATATTCATTTATCATTATTATTAGTTCTATAAACAATGGTAATAGTTTATTACTCAATTTGGAAATATTAACCTATATCCTAAGTCTAATAAAATATTACGACAATTATTATTATATTAACTACTATTATTGTATTATTTTTCGATTAATTAAAAAGTTTATTAACCCCCAACAAATTATTATTTTGATTATGTAATTACGTTAAATTATTAGAGTTCATATTTTATAGTTTCTTTCTTAAAAAATAAAACAATGTTTGTTTTTTTTTTTGTTTTTACATATTAGGTGAGGCCAGTCCCATTACCAGTCCCATTTTAATGGTTTTGAGGATCCAGATCCAATGGTGGTGGTTTCGGATCGATCGAAATCGTTTGCTAGGTCTTTTAGGGGATTAAAGTCTCGGGATGCTTATTCTGGACGCGTTTCTAGTATTGGAATTTTTGGTAGTTTTGAGTATGAACTTATAGAGTCCGTTAGTGACCTTTAGATGTGTTTTGGATAGGCTCGGAGACTGTGGTTTAGCTTCGGGGCAATTACAGTGCAGTTCGTTAACGTAGCGAGGACCGTGTGTGAGTGGACCTTTGGTTTATAAAATGAATGCATGCGTAACTGTTTTTAACTGCTTATTATATGAGTTGAATTGGATTAATTTGGTATCATTTACTGGTTTTACTATTATACTATACGTACCACCTTATTGGTTATTATCTCCTCCAAACGTCTCTTAGTATCCTAGAGTAGTCATGGTGCATTGTTTGAGAGGGGCCACTCCGAGGAAAGGCTCAGGATCAGGATTGCGTGTTATGGATATCACCTAGGAAAGTGTCCGATGATATCACCCGAACACTGGTGGATCCTGGGAGGACTCGGGATTGAGACCCCGGGTAGCACGCGTAGCCTTAGGACCGTGACAGTATGACAATTGGGATGTTGGGCATCTAGGATGTCGGGGATTGTTTATACGGTGTATTATCACTATTTCAAACATCCTGTTTTTATTAATTTATATTGTTCATTGATTCGAGTACATTCCTTATGATTTGACTTGAATGCATGCATCTTTGAAAACGGAGGGGGAAAACATTTATTTGCTTACGTAAATGGTTTTAGAAGTATTATTTATTTTCAGTCTACTCACTCTTTATATGTTTTCTTGACCCCTCCAGGCCTTGACACTGAGGAAGGCGGTGATCCAGAGGCTAAGGCATATATAATTGTGTTATGCACATGTACGACCGTTTGGGTAGGTTGAGCACCATTTTGTAAACGAACATATGTGCTCACTTTTGTGTAGGTTGTGCACCCGTAGAACTTGCACTGGTTTTATTTGTAAAATTTTAATCCCGTTAAGGGTATTTTCGACACTCTAGGGTAATTGACGGGGTAGGGCACATCCCAAGGTGGTCCCTGAGGGATCAGGATGGGTCTTGTCATCTTGGTATCAGAGCATTAGGATAGCGGTCTGTACATTGTACATTGACAATTCACATGTCATACTTGGATATGCCTTTTAACAATTGGATATGCCTCCGAGACGCGATCCCCGTGCACGGCTTGCGCTTGAGGATGAGGTAGTGGAGAGTGCGATTATTGAGCGGGCTCAACGTTTTGGAGCAGCTACATTCAGTGTGTAACAACCCGTCCTGAATTCCAGGATTAGATTAGTGACTAATCAAGGATTAGTGAGGCTAATCGGCGACAGTGATTGGCCCTAGAGAGCCGTATGGCACGCGTATCGAGGCGACAACTCGGACGGTCTGTGAGTGGACCTTTTTTTCTAAATTTATGCATGCATAAATGTTTATTATGTGTTTTAATACTTGTTTTGTGATGCCATAAGTACTTTTGTGTGTGTTTACGTATTGGTATGTATTTCAAGGTTTCGGCCTTATACGGTGCCTATACGGGTTTGTACTTCTACGTTGGTTTAAATGAAATGGTTTTGAATTTAAAAAGGATAAACTCAGGCATGAGACCTATTTGGTTTTCCCCTGGAATGTAGCCCTATTGATGACCTCTGGGTCTGAGTCATGGTCGCGGCGAGTGCTTTGTGCACGGTGATAGACGATACGACGCTCGCCTCAGGACTGGGAAGCATTCCTTCCGGAGAGGTCACGATGCACGAACCATTTTTGGGTAGCCACTGGAGGCTCGACTTTGGAGTGCTGTCGATTTAGGATGTCGATCGGTGATGAGCGCACCATGATCTACTGGTGGTCGCGTCGGTTGATTCGTTCACGGCGACATACTAGGATTGAGGGCAGTCCTGGACGGATGGTTGCATAAATCACTACGATCGGATTCGTGACTGACCCTGAGATATCGGGCACAATACCCATTTGAGTCATGAGTTCGGGCACGAGGCCCAGTTACTATACGTTTAAGATTTCAGGTCGAGGACCCTAAATGGATTTCCAGATTGATGACGGTTTATGGGGACTGAGCATGAATGTTTTCGTTATATATATATATATATTCATATACCTTCCTTTGTTTGGATTGTCTCTTCCGGGGAGGGTCGTTGGCCTAGGTGGACTCCAGAATAGTCACGGAGCACTAACTAAGTGGAGTCGCCCCCGATGGGTACCTTACTCTCAGGAGGGCTTGGATTGTAACCCTCAGGGAGGGTCATTGATCTACGGACATTGACATGGGTGTACCCTGAGGAGACTTGGGGTTTAAGACCCCGGGGAGCACGAGCGTAGCTTTAGAAACCATGATAGGATTGGTAGCATGATTTATATGTCTATGTTATATGATATATGATCTATGTACTGGTTTTGGGTTGAGTCCCATATGCATTTGTGCAGTGGCCCGTATGGTTGGTTTCTTTATGGTTTTGGGATTAGTTCCCATATATGGTTCTTTTAGATAAATGGTTTTTGAAGGCATGCAGGATTTTTAGTGAAGGGTACAAATGTCTTTATGTAAATATTTTTATAAATTATTGTTTTGTCCACTCACAGATTTTAATGTTTTAACTGCCCCTCAGGTTGACCGCGGATGCTGGCTGTAGCAGAGACCGAGACATCACATCCTCCTCCAGATCCTTGCGTACTCTGAAGCCCCGAGCGGGCTAAAGTCAGAAATTTCCCTTGTCTGACACCTCATGTCAGACAGGATCAAGAACGTCCCGCGTTAATCCTGGGGGGATTGGGATGGGTCCTGACAGGTGGTATCAGAGTAAGGTTGGCTCATATGATACTTATGGAACTCTACTAACAGATGGTGCTCTGATACTGACAGGTGGTATCAGAGTACAGTTCGCTCATAGGATACTCAGGACGCTCTGATACTGACAGGTGGTATCAGAGCGAGGTTTTGTGCTCAGAGTGGTGCACAGGTCGAGGATGTGATTTCTCTATGGGCTGCAGTTCATCATTAACTTGATAGCTAGGATATCAGTACGATAGTTAGTAGGATTAAATCGTAAATCGTCTTGGTCCGGCATTCGATTCCGTGGTTTCCATAATTCTGTCATGATTGGCAATGTGGGGCCCTACAAAGTAGTTAGTACATGTGATTGATTCCGTTGGATGCAGAGTCTCGACAGCGAGGTCTGGTGGTTATGTCTGCACGAGTCTGTGGTAGGCACTACTCCCGAGAGTGAGTGTGGTTACGGTTGTTGGGAATCGGGGACGTTCATGGGACGTTTTCTATTCTCGTATGAGATGTCAGGGTGACTGTACCCAGAGTCGTTGGGTACGAGGGAGGCAGAGTTACTCCAATTTGAGTAGAGGCACGGGGTCGTCGCTTGGTATGAGCGGAGATCCAGGGTTGTCTAATTCGCATAGTGTGTACTGGTACTAGTGCTGGTGCTAGTGCTGGTGCTAGTGCTGGTGCCGGTGATTGTGATGACGATGAGTCACGAGCCAGGATGTGACTTCGTCAAGATGGGCATATGTTCGGTATCTGTGGTCTGGGAGTGGATCACGGACAATGATGGTCTGGATTGGATCCAGCAGTAGTTGAGACGTGAGGATCGAGTACTATCGTGGGGTTTAGCAACCAATTGATCAAAATTGGTCAGATATGGTGGTATGCAGAGATTTGATTGCAGATCACAGTAAGAGCCTTTTGTGACTCTTCAGTCGAGCAGTACATCAGGTTAGGATGAATTGACATCCTTCTAGATATGCATAAACGGTGTAAACCAATAGGCGAACTTAGTAGTGAGTTAGACTGTTCACAGACACGTAGATGGTGTCCGAATGAGCTGAGGACTTGAGAGTCCATATCGGATTGGTTTGGTTGACTGCGATTGACCATACCTCCTGAGTTTCATGTAGGCTTGTTTGTGGAGAAATTTGATTGTGAGAAATAGAATGGGTCATTACAATGGTTATCGACGGTCTTCGTTGGTCGGAAAGGTTGAAAGCATGCATATTTCCAACATGGTTGCAACTTCTCTTGATTCTGAAGGTAAATTTTTCCAAAGCTTTTAGATTTGACATCAAATTTGTAGGGTTGATGTAAGGTCGGATTCATTTTGATTATGGGTTGATTATTTCTCATGTAACAATGAAGTATGGACTGAGGTGGTTATGGGTCAAATTTGATTGACTTGGAGATCAGACAACTCATAGTGTCACATCCAGTGACGTGACAAGTGAGTGCTTAGGGTGAGTGAGATTGAGTCATGTGGTAACGATTAAGGTGATCGAGTTGTTTTGCGATGTTTGAGATGTGACGAGTGAGTGGCCTAGGTAACAATGGACTGAGGTGATTGTGGCGAGCTTGAGGTGAGTGACCGAGGTCTGGTAATCAGTAGGGTGAATTTCCTTGCTGATTATGCTAAGCTAGGAGCAGAGGAAATTAATTAACGCGAGGACGAAATTAATTAAGGAGGGAAGGTCGGTTGGAATTAAGTCGGTTGGAATTTTGAGGACGAAATTAATTAAGGAGGGAAGGTTGAAACGACCCGTCCCGAATTCCGAGATTAGATTAGTGACTAATCAAGGATTAGTGAGGTTAATCGGTGATTAGTTGAGCGAAATCGGAAGGACGATGCCAAATGGCCGTTTTGCCCCTAGTCGTGGGCAAAATGTTGAATTTTGACCCAGGAGGTTCGATGGCCGAGGGCCAAAGACCGTTACGTAGATTGGGTCGATGCGAGTTCGTAGGCAGGTGGCACGCCGAAATCGGATGTCAAACGAAGAAGTTATGGGTCACGGAAGTTTCGAGTCATTATTGCACGTTTTACGAGATGAATACCTTTTGGCATTAGGTGGGCCCCAGATATTTTGAATTGGCCCAATGGATAAGTGACAAGTTTCACCCATCCATTGCCCATTTTGTTACATACACGCATATCCCCATTTCCTCATTCATCCATTTTCCCGATCACACCCATTTTCCATTTCTATACAACCCACACCCCCGAAGTCTAACATAAGGCTGGTGACACATGATGGAAACGGAGAGGAAGGAAGGATGATGGTGGAGGCTGGCTAGGACGGCTCCACTGTGGACGGTGGAGGAAGAGCTCGAGCAGGTAATTAGTTTTGCCTGATTCCCTTCATTTTTAATTTCAAATATTATGGGCCGTTTTTAGTAGTCAGAATGGGCTTATTGGGTTATTAGGAAGACAATAAGAAGGTTTTGGTGGTGGTTGGAGGTTGAGAAAGCCCTTGGGAGGTTTTGAAAATATTGAACCGTGAGCAAGCTTTCGAACCGATGGGTTTTTATGGGTTTTTGGGTGATTTGATTTCATATTTAGGTTCTTAGGATCAAAATAGGTAGAATGGAATTAATTAGTAAGAAAAAAGACGAAGAATGAACGGTCTAAGGGCCTGGACCGGTCACGCCGGTCCAGCTGGGCCGAATTTGACTGAAAAAAGCCAGACCGGCCG
>CM064864.1:48011826-48059326 GCA_032719365.1 Prinsepia uniflora
GACCCTGAGATATCGGGCACGATGCCCAGTTGAGTTATGAGTTCGGGCACGAGGCCCATTTACTTTACGTTTATAATTTCGGGTCGAGGACCCTAAATGGATATCCGGATTCATGACGGTTTATGGGGACCGAGCATGAATGTTTTCGTTATATATATTCGTATACCTTCTTTTTTTTGGATTGTCTCCTCCGGGGAGGGTCGTTGGCCTGGGTGGACCCTGGAGTAGTCACGAAGCACTAACTGAGTGGAGTCGTCCCCGTTGGGTAGCTTACTTTCAGAAAGGCTTTGATTGTAACCCTCAGGGAGAGTCAATGATCTATGGATATTGCCCTGGGTGGACCTTGAGGAGACTTGGGCTTTGAGACCCGGATAGCACGCGCGTAGCTTTAAAAACCGTGACAGGATTGGTAGCATGATTTATATGTATATGTTATATGATATATCATCTATGTACTGGTTTTGGGCTGAGTCCTATATGGATTTGGGCAGTTACCCGTATGGTTGGTTTCTTTATGGTTTTGGGTTTAGTTCCCACAAATGTTTCTTTTGGATAAATGGTTTTTGAATGCATGCAGGCTTTTTAATGAAGGGTACAAATGTCTTTATGTAAATGTTTTTATAAATTATTGTTTTGTCCACTCACAGGTTTTAATGTTTTGACTGCCCTTCAGGTTGACAGCGGATGCAGGCTGTAGTAGAGACCGAGGCATCACATACCTCCTTCGGATCTTGGCGTACTCTGAAGCCTCGAGCGAGCTAAAGTCGGAAATTTCCCTTGTTTGACACTCCATGTCAGACGGGATTAGCAACGTCCTGCGTTAATCCGGGGGGGGGGGGGGGGGGGGGGGATTAGGACGGGTTCTGACACAGTGGGGGAGCATACCCCCGAGGAAGCTCACCAATGGATTACTCGGCTGGAGAGAATCTTCGCAATGATACACTGTCCGTTCGAGGAGCGAGTTCTGTTGGCTACGTTTTTGCCGGATGGTGGGGCTTACTAGTGGCGGTACGCACTGGAGATGACTGGCTGGACAAATGCGAGAGCAATACCCCTACTTGTTATATTTAATTTCAAGGACGAAATTCCTTAATGGGGGTAGATTGTAACAGCCCGGAAATTCGATTAATGTAAATTCGGAAAATTTAATGTAAAATGATGTTTTTGCCCTTGTATATGTATTGTTGAAAAATGTTAGCTGTTGACCCGAGAGGTTACCGAAGGATTTATGAACTATTCACAGTTACCCATTTTATGGGACGTTTGACTATTGGCAATTTGTTATTGGCCCAAAATATCTAAAATTGACCAATGGGTGAGTGACACTTGTCACTCATCCCATTGGCGCTTGTCCCCATACACATGCATTCCCCTTACCCTCTCTTCTTCATTCACCCAAACGCCCAAACCCACCCACAAAGATCATTTTTTCATCCCTCTGTGTTATTTGAGAGAGATTGAGAGTGAAGGAGAGACTGAGACGACGGTGGTGGACGATGGAGCAAGGATGACAGGACCCACTCCGATTATCACCTCGATAACCGAGGCGAACCCTGCTCCCGTCTGACAAACACACTTAAAAGACCAAAATAACCTTATATACAACAAAACCCACATTGTCAGAGCAGGGAGAAAAGTCATACAGTTTACAGAGCAGAGTAACAGTACGAAAACAAATACAAGCCCTACTGTAAGCTAAGCGCGCAACAGATGACTTTATGCCTCGGACTCTGCCTCAACGGTAACCCCAACGCTCGCACCACGACCTGGAGGGTGTTAAAAACATTCAAAGCATGAGTGGACTAAAAATGAATAAGAATTTTAAAACCGTTTACGAAATAAAATAGGGTTTCACCCTCCGTTTGAAAACATGCATGCATAACTAAGTATCTTAAAACAACAATAAGTACAAAAGGAAAAGAAGTGCAGAAATCATCAGAAATCAAAACCAAAGTTATTCGGGTCACAGCCCAAAACCTTTGAAAAACCAGTGAAAAACATCGATCATACAAATTTACTGGATCTCAAGTGCGCTCGAGTCTTTAAACTCAAAACACAATGCACAATAACCAGGCCTTCCCGGGATACCAACGAGTCTTTAAACTCAAAACACAATCACAGGCCTTGGGGGGGTATCATGATCACCGAGTCTTTAAACTCAAAACACATCAATCCAGGGCCTTCCCCTCCCACCCCTCCGGCGGTCAATCCATCCGAGTCTTTAAACTCAAAACTAGATCCAGTGGGTTTTCCGAGTCTTTAAACTCAAAACCATTTTTCAAGCATAAGAAAATTCATCAAAATCCGAAAACCAAAGCCAAACCGGAAATATTCGAAAACCGAAACTACGTTTGATTAAAAGGGGACATCCTCCCGAATTTCACTTCCAACCTCAAATAAAATCCACAAATCTTAATAAAACAGAATGCGTATAAACATAATCATTCATCCGAAACCATACTCAAAAGCATCACAAAAATCATATTCTCGAAGTACGTGCAAATTCGATAACTCGTTTTGAAAAATGTGTAATCAAGTAAAGCAAGCATATAAATCATAAGCATAAATCCATATATCGAAAGCATAAAAGCATAATCGAAACATAAACAATATAAGTAAAAATAGTTATGCACGCTCGATTAGAAAACAAACAGTCCACTCACAGTTCCGAACACGTCACTCGCGTCCTGTACGGTCCTCGGTTGTCTCAGGAATTTACCGACCTGTCAAAGTCACCAATTCGGGTCGAAACACTTCATTTAAGCTTACCCTAATTTCCCTAATTTTTCCGGATTTTTAAACATATTTTAAACGAACCCCTAAACCTTCGAACACGTAAAACTATCCCGATCCGGTGTCCGATCGAC
Source organism: Prinsepia uniflora (assembly GCA_032719365.1). Classification (NCBI taxonomy): domain Eukaryota; kingdom Viridiplantae; phylum Streptophyta; class Magnoliopsida; order Rosales; family Rosaceae; genus Prinsepia; species Prinsepia uniflora. The sequence goes on from CM064864.1 coordinate 48,014,694, forward strand.
CCGAAACTTGTCCTAAAATGTTCGTCACATCTATTAGAGTGAAAACAGTGTTGAATGTTTCCCTGGAACAGTCCCCACGCGCCCTCATGCGCCACCAAAAGGGGCTGCGCGTGGGAGCCACGCGCCTGCACTGTTCATCGTCTCCTACCTCCAGCCAAACCGATTCAGACGGGTCTAGACCGGTCCGGTTGAACCGAGCTGGTGAGGCCGGTTCTCACTCAAATCGAGTCCATTTTCAATCCTCTCTTCACCAATAGTTTCGTCCCACTCTAAGCAATAGATTCATCTAATTAACACACGAAATGGAGTTCTGATTCTTACCTCCCAAACTCGAACCAAAACACAGAGAAAACAAGTTTGGAATTCCGGCCACCCATCGTCCTTCCAACCACGATTTCGATTCCCAGAGCTAGATAGAAACCTCCTAAAGCTGCCAGGAGCAACACAATCACTCATCCAGTCCCCAAACTTCACGACTTTGGATTTGAACTAAACGGGAAAAACAGGTGAACCAGGGGAAACTTACCCGTTCTGAGCACCGCCGCGAGCTCTGCCGTGTCCTTTAGCGTCCTAGAGTCTCCCCTCCGTGCACTGAACACCACCACAAACCCAAACTTGACAGGTTTGATCGATTGGGCTCTCAATCGTGCATGAAGAACCTCTCTCTTTTTCCTGGGCTTCTCACTTCCCTCTCAACCTTTCCTCACACCACTCTCACCAAGACTCACTCACCAAAGTCTTAATTAGTCTCTGATCACACACACTCGAAGGTAAGGTCTCACACACCTTGAAGCTGATCGATAACTCTGTCTCAGTCTCTCTCTGTTTTTCTCAGTGCATGATTTAAACCCAAACACAAACAAGTCAAGTGTAACCGTGTGTGGCTAGAAGCCACTGGAATTCATCCAGGTGTCAAACACCCTGTGGACCAGCACCAAAATATCCAATAAGCACTGCACACATGTCCTTATCTGATTGGCACACTTCCCAAGGAGTAAAAAGACTGAAATACCCCTAATTGTCCAAATTACGATTTTACCCTTCACTTCTTAGACCCGTATCTCACTCGTCCTAACAGGACCAATCCCAATCCCCTCGGGATTAGTGCTGGATGACCCTGCTCCCGTCAGACACGAAGTGTCAGACAAGGGATATTTCCGACCTTTGCCCTCCCGGGCTATCAGAGTACGCCAGGATCCGGAGGAGGCATGTGATATCTCGGTCTCTGCTACAGTCCACATCCGCTGTCAACCTGAAGGGCAGTCAAAACATTAAAAGCTGTGAGTGGACAAAACAAAAGTTTATAAAAACATTTTAACGAGAAGACATTTGTACCCTTCACTAAAAAGCATGCATGCATTCGAAAACCATTCATCCAGAAAACCATAATGAAATCAAGTACATGGGCCACTGCCCAAATCCATAAGGGACTCAACCCAAATCATAAGAAACTAACCATAAGGGCCACTGCCCAAAACCTGTGTAAACGCACATCATACATCATATCATATATTGCATACATCACATATACATATAATTCACACAACCAATCCTGTCACAGTTTCCAAAGCTACGCGCGTGCTACCCATGTCTCAATCCGAGTCTTCTCAAAGTCAAGATTAATGTCCGTAGACCACTGACCCTACCTGAGGTAATAGTAATCATAGCCTTCCTGAGAGCAAGGAACCCAACTGGGGGGTGACTCCACTCAGTCGGTGCTCCGTGACTACTCCGGGGTACACCCAGGCCAACGACCCTCCCCGGAGGAGATAATAGAAGTAAAGGAAGGTATATGAATACATATATATACATAACATTAACGTTCATGCCCGGTTCCCTTGAACCGTCATGATCCATAAAATCCATAACAAGGGTTCATGCCGGTTCCCATAAACCGCCATGAACTAGGATGACCTGACAAAGGTTCATGCCGGTTCCCATAAACCTCCATGAACTTGGAAATCCATCTAGGGTCCCTGACTCGAAATCATAAACCGTAAAGTAACTGGGTCTCGTGCCCGAACATATGACTCAACTGGGCACCGTGCCCGATATCTAAGGGTCAGTCACAACTCCGATCATAGTGATGCGTGCAACCATCCATCACGGACCGCTCTCATTCTTGGTATGTCGCCGTGAACGAATCAACCGACGCGACCACCATAAGATCATGGTGCACTCATCACCGATCGTTATCCTCAACCGTCAGCACTTCGAAGTCCAGCCTCCCCAGGCTGCCCGACCACGAATCGTGCATCGTGACCTCTCCGGAAGGAACACATCCCAATCTGGAAGCGAGCGTCCTATCGTCGATCGCCGTGCACATAGCACCCGTCGCGACCACGATTTAGACCCGAAGGTCGTAAATAGCGTCATATACCCGAGACAAAACCAAATGGGTCTCATACCCGAGTTTATCCTTTTGAAATCCAAAACCATTTCATTTAGACCGATAAAGAAATACAGACCCGTATAGGCACCGTATAAGGCCGAAACCTTGAAATACGTGCTTACACGTAACCACATACAAATGCACCCATGGCATCATCAAACATGTAATAAAACATATAATAAACATTTACGCATGCACCAATTTAGAAAACAAAGTCCACTCACAGACCGTCCGAGCTACCGCCTCGATTTGCGTGCCATACAGTTCCACGAACCGATCACCGTCACCGGGACTCCCAAACCTATCCAAATCGTAATAGAAGGTTACTAACTACTTAATTAACCTCCTACCAAAGCCCCGTAATTTTCTGATATTTTTAACTATTTTTAAAACCGAACCTAAACCTTCTGATGCCCCGAAACATATCGAGACGGTGTCCGATCGACACGAAACCAGTCCCAAAATGTTCGTTACATCGAATAAAAGATTTCACATGTTGAACACATCCCCAAATTCTCCCCCACGCGACCACACGCGCCGCCTGAAGTGGCTGCGCGTGGGCCTCACGTGCCTGCTACATTACCCGTCTCCTTCCTCGCACAGCCGGTCCGGGCCGGCCGGTCCGGTCCAACCCCTGCAACTAGACCGGCGTAACCGGTCCAGGCCTCCTTCTCCCTCATTTTTCATCCGTTTTCTTCCGTTTCAATTCCTAAATTCCTATTTTTGTGTTTCCTATCTAACCCAATTAACAAAACAACCTAAAACCTTCGAAATCCGACCGGTCCAATTTGAACCTCACGGTTCGATTCTCCAAACTCCTCCCCAGAGGTCTCTCATCGTCCAATCTCTCTCAAAACCATCCTAATAGCTTCCTAACAACCTTTTTAATTCATTGAAAGCAACCAAAACAACCCATAATACATATATTGAAAAATGGGAAGAATCGGGCTTACCGTGCACCCGCACGGGTTCGCGGCTCCATCGCCCACAGCGGCGCCTTCCTGGGACGGCCACCGCGTCCTACATCCTCCCTCACTCTCTGGTTTCAGTCCTGGTCAAAGTGGGGTTGGGTTGGCTGAGTTTGGGTGGATGGTTTGGGTGAGATCGGGTAATGGGTTTGGGTTTGGATGAAGAAATGAAAATGCACGGGAAGGTTGGATTCATGAATGGGGGCTGGTAACCAGTGGATGGGTGACATGTGTCACTCATCCATTGGTTGCTGAAAATTAACTGGCCCACTAAAGATAAATGGTCCTCGTAAAACGTGTCGTTGTGAATAGTAACTTGGAACTTCCGTGAACCGTAACTTCGCCGTCGAACGTCCAAATTCGACGTGCCGCCTGTCTACGGATTCGTATCGTCCTTATCTACATAACGGTCTTCAGCCCTCGGCCATCGGACCTCTTGGTCAAAAAGTCAACATTTGACCCCATTTAACCAAAATTACCAAAATGCCCCTAAACTTCCGAACGTCACAACTTCCTCCTCGAACGTCGGAATTGAACGTGCCACCTGTCTATGAACTCGTGACGTCACGGTCATCGGTCAAAGTCCATTTGACCGTCCGAATGAATAGTCAATGTTTTGCCACGACCAAGGGCAAAACGGTCATTTCGCATCGTTCGTCCGATTTTGCTCTACTAATCACCGATTAACCTCACTAATCGTGATTAGTCACTAATCTAATCTAGGAATTTGGGACGGGTCGTTACAACCTTCCCTCCTTAATTAATTTTGTCCTCGAAATTCCAACCGACCTAAGTCCAACCATTCTTCCCTCCTTAATTTAGTTTCGTTCTCGAAACTCTAACTATTCTAATTCCACAACCACCCCGTGGAAAGTAGAATCGACCTCGAATGTTGTGTACACTAGTACACCCACTAACCAAAACAATACTTACTCGTACCCAAGCGTACCACTAACACTCGAGTCGTATCGACACACTCGACCACGTCGAATGACAGTAGCCATATGTTCTGAATTGACATCACTTGTCAAATCTACCGTTTTCGTTGACACCACAACTCGACGGTTCCCTTCCTCACTCACCAATCTATCCTGACGTCTGCTCCCACTGGGAGTCACTAGACCTCACTCAACGATCCACGCTGACACCTTTGACAAACTATCACCACTTGACAGTCGTCAGTCGAAAACTAACACTATACCCACTTGTGGTTGTACTAACCACCAACTCACTCAATCTGTGTGTAACTAGACCCATCAGAAATACCATGTCCCAATGCACAGCATCCAACGTCCAGTCCACGACCCCGACTAATCCAATGGTATCGGAACCATGCCGACTACCAACACGCTCTCCAACGTACCACTAGTATAACCTATATACCGTCACCAGACATCACAAGTCTACCCGGTGTCGTACCTCGAACAACGAACAAGGTACACACATTTACCCATCAATCAGCCAACAACCGTCTAGGTCGTAGCCAATCACGTTTCAATTATGGAGTTCACTTGTCCAATCCAACATTAGAAAAATCGAAACTCCAGCCCATTATCAATTTCCCAATCCGAATCCGAATTCGAAATTTCGTAAGAAATCCCGAATCCAAACCCAGAAATCATATCCATAAACATGTCCAATTCGAATCCGAAATCATTATTCCGTAGCTAGCATTTGGAATAACCATTCCGGACCCAAATCCATAAAAGAAAATCCACAGTCAAGCTCTAGAATCAAATCCTAAATCGTCACCCAGAATCCGATTCCAAAACCCAAATACAAAAATCCTCTTTCAAGTTCCAAAATCAAATCCTGAATCGTCATCCAGAAATCTGATTCCAAAACCCGAAATATCGTTCACGTCTACCAAGACGCATCAAAACCAAACCTATCGGTCACCCGTTTAAACAATTACCACAATACAATCGATTGACTTCATAGGGAAGCCAATCCCAACATCAACACAACACTAGGTCTGACAATATCCGACCACGTCGGAAAACTACTCATCGGACAACTACTCAGGCGAGTAGTAAACCATATGGGATTTACCTCGAAAAGAAGTTCAGTCCCATCATCCTCAACTCAAACATCCAAGTAAGAGTGATAAACTCTCCACCTATCTGGATCGTCCAAATCACGATCCAGATCCATAAAGATACCCAATGTCCTAAACCAATTCCCACATTTAAACAGATTAGTCAACGACGAGACACGCCGTGACTGTGGGTTCTCACCAATTACCTCGTATCGACCCTTGTCATTCCACCTAGGAGAATCAAGGATGATCCAACACGATGACATCAAAACTCAACCTACGTGAATGCAACCAAAACTCATTGCATTCACCACGTCACGTAATCCATCATCGTCTGCCACCAAGCAGAAAATGAGAAATCTCACTCACCTAACTTCGATATACTCATCACCTCCTGATGACCCAGAACAAATCCCGGGTCCACCAACCAATACACGATCAATGTACTAGTGGCAACCAACAACGTCTACATCATCTACCATCATCAATCATGGTAGAATTTGAGAAGTCACCCAAAATGACTTCGAAATACCCATTGCCAATGCGGAAAACCCGCATTCCACTCGTCGCCTCAATCGCAACCTCTCGCGATTCCGAAATTCCAATAAGATTGGAAACAACATACCCGGACATCAACCACGTGTCCCTTAACCAATTTAACTCTATCTGAGATCCACTCCCGAACCACAGATACCGAACATATGCGTAACTCGGTGGAGTCACATCCCGACTCGTGACTCACCGTCAACACAATCACCGGCACCAGCACCAGCACTAGTACCAGTACACCAACCTCAATATTAGTATCAGCACACACAGTGTGCGAATCCGAAAACCCTGGATCTCCGCTCATACTGAGCGACGACCCCGTACCTCTGCTCGTACATATGCGTTACTCACGCACCTCGTATCATCGTCACGACTGACAATCCCATCGTCACAATCGTCATGGCAACCTGAGTCTTCTCAACCTGATAATACTCGACTACGCCCATCGATAGTAGCGTCTGCCACAACCTCGTGCAGACCTAACTACTAGACATCTCGATATCCAGACTCCGCATCCAACGGAATCAACTGCCTGTACCAACTACTCGGTATCATCCCCGCTCTGGGATTCCATCGACAAGTACCAACCCTGATAACTTGTCCAACCGAACTTTATCCAGTCACAACTCGACTCAACAAATGTCGTCTACCAGGTCATCCATGACCTTAGTTGCACCAAACCACAACTGAGTAGCACGACAACCAACTCGGTCTAACCGATAAGTACAACCCCGACTGTGAAGTGCAGTCTCAACACAAGCTGACATGACTAGACCGACTAAGGAATCCAAATCCGAATAGTCGTCCAAGTCAAACCACTCGTCAACTCACATTTCCGAACCATACACCCAAGGTAGGGTTCCACAATCACACCTAGAGTTCCACTGAACCCAACTGCATAAGGCAGTATAATCCATAATCTGACCGACCCCGCGGTCTTGACATCGTAAAGACGTCAATCCAACTAGGATTCCCCGAATCCGGCTGCCCCCTGCAGCATATCCGTCTAACTCAACAATATCCGACCATCGAATGGCCACAACATCCAATCAGTCGTCGGAACCGATCCTACGACATCATGAAAGACGATCCCAACTAACTGTCTCACGATCAAAATGCTAACGTACGAATATGTTCATCCTTCCATAGGGTCCCACACTGTCATCCTCGACAGAACTATGGCAACCCCGACATCAAAGGCCGAACCAAGACATATCATGATACAGTCCTACTAACTATTGTATCGGCACCCTAACTATCAGGTTGATCACGAACTGTAGCCCATTGAGATATCACATCCTCGACCTGCGTACATTCCAAGAGCTCCACGGTTGCTTGAATAGAGACAACCCCGCTCTGATAAGCATCCTACGAGCAATCCTATGCTCTGATACCACGCTGACAGGACCCATCCCAATCCCCCCAGGATTAGTGCGGGATGACCCTGCTCCCGTCTGACACGAAGTGTCAGACAAGGGATATTTCCGACCTTTGCCCTCCCGGGCTATCAGAGTACGCCAGGATCCGGAGGAGGCATGTGATATCTCGGTCTCTGCTGCAGTCCACATCCGCTGTCAACCTGAAGGGCAGTCAAAACATTAAAAGCTGTGAGTGGACAAAAAAAAAGTTTATAAAAAAATTTTAACGAGAAGACATTTGTACCCTTCACTAAAAAGCATGCATGCATTCGAAAACCATTTATCCAGAAAACCGTAATGAAATCAAGTACATGGGCCACTGCCCAAATCCATAAGGGACTCAGCCCAAATCATAAGAAACTAACCATACGGGCCACTGCCCAAAACCTGTGTAAACGCACATCATACATCATATCATATATTGCATACATCACATATAATTTACACAACCAATCCTGTCACGGTTTCCAAAGCTACACGCGTGCTACCCAAGTCTCAATCCGAGTCGTCTCAAAATCAAGATCAATGTCCGTAGACCACTGACCCTACTCGAGGTAATAGTAATCATAGCCTTCCTGAGAGTAAGGAACCCAACTGGGGGATGACTCCACTCAGTCGGTGCTCCGTGACTACTCCGGGGTCCACCCAGGCCAACGACCCTCCCCGGAGGAGATAATAGAAGTAAAGGAAGGTATCTGAATACATATATATACATAACATTAACGTTCATGCCCGGTTCCCTTGAACCGTCATGATCCATAAAATCCATAACAAGGGTTCATGCCGGTTCCCATAAACCGTCATGAACCAGAATGACCCGACAAAGGTTCATGCCGGTTCCCATAAACCTCCATGAACTTGGAAATCCATCTAGGGTCCCTGACCCGAAATCATAAACCGTAAAGTAACTGGGTCTCGTGCCCGAACATATGACTCAACTGGGCACCGTGCCCGATATCTAAGGGTCAGTCACGACTCCGATCATAGTGATGCGTGCAACCATCCATCCAGGACCGCTCTCAATCCTGGTATGTCGCCGTGAACGAATCAACCGACGCGACCACCACAAGATCATGGTGCACTCATCACCGATCGTTATCCTGAATCGTCAGCACTTCGAAGTCGAGCCTCCCCAGGCTGCCCGACCACGAATCGTGCATCGTGACCTCTCCGGAAGGAACACATCCCAATCTGGAGGCGAGCGTCCTATCGTCGATCGCCGTGCACATAACACCCGTCGCGACCACGATTTAGACCCGAAGGTCGTAAATAGCGTCATATGCCCGAGACAAAACCAAATGGGTCTCATACCCGAGTTTATCCTTTTGAAATCCAAAACCATTTCATTTAGACCGATAAAGAAATACAGACCCGTATAGGCACCGTATAAGGCCGAAACCTCGAAATACGTGCTTACACGTAACCACATACAAATGCACCCATGGCATCATCAAACATGTAATAAAACATATAATAAACATTTATGCATGCACCAATTTAGAAAACAAAGTCCACTCACAGACCGTCTGAGCTGCCGCCTCGATTTGCGTGCCATACGATTCCACGAGCCGATCACCGTCATCGGGACTCCCAAACCTGTCCAAATCGTAATAAAAGGTTACTAACTACTTAATTAACCTCCTACCAAAGCCCCGTAATTTTTTGATATTTTTAACTATTTTTAAAACCGAACCTAAACCTTCCGATGCCCCGAAACATATCGAGACAGTGTCCGATCGACACGAAACCAGTCCCAAAATGTTTGTTACATCGAATAGAAGATTTCACATGTTGAACACATCCCCAAATTCTCCCCCACGCGTCCACACGCGCCGCCTGAAGTGGCTGCGCGTGGGCCTCACGCGCCTGCTACAGTACCCGTCTCCTTCCTCGCACAGCCGGTCCGGGCCGGCCGGTCCGGTCCAACCCCTGCAACTAGACCGGCGTAACCGGTCCAGGCCTCCTTCTCCCTCATTTTTCATCCGTTTTCTTCCGTTTCAATTCCTAAATTCCTATTTCTGTGTTTCCTATCTTACCCAATCAACAAAATAACCTAAAACCTTCGAAATCCGACTGGTCCAATTTAAACCTCACGGTTCGATTCTCCAAACTCCTCCCCAGAGGTCTCTCATCGTCCAATCTCTCTCAAAACCGTCCTAATAGCTTCCTAACAATCTTTTTAATTCATTGAAAGCAACCAAAACAACCCATAATACATATATTGAAAAATGGGAAGAATCGGGCTTACCGTGCACCCGCACGGGTTCGCGGCTCCACCGCCCACGGCCGCGCCTTTCTAGGACGGCCACCGCGTCCTACATCCTCCCTCACTCTCTGGTCTCAGTCCTGGTTGAAGTGGGGTTGGGTTGGCTGAGTTTGGGTGGATGGTTTGGGTGAGATCGGGTAATGGGTTTGGGTTTGGATGAAGAAATGAAAATGCATGGGAAGGTTGGATGCATGAATGGGGGCTGGTAACCAGTGGATGGGTGACATGTGTCACTCATCCATTGGTTTCTGAATAGTAACTGGCCCACTAAAGACAAATGGTCCTCGTAAAACGTGTCGTTGTGAATAGTAACTTGGAACTTCCGTGAACCGTAACTTCGCCGTCGAACGTCCGAATTCGACGTGCCGCCTGTCTACGGATTCGTATCGTCCTTATCTACGTAACGGTCTTCGGCCCTCGGCCATCGGACCTCTTGGTCAAAAAGTCAACATTTGACCCCATTTAACCAAAATTACCAAAATGCCCCTAAACTTCCGAACGTCATAACTTCCTCCTCGAACGTCGGAATTGAACGTGCCACCTGTCTATGAACTCGTGACGTCACGAACTACGTCACGGTCATCGGTCAAAGTCCATTTGACCGTCCGAATGAAAAGTCAATGTTTTACCACGACCAAGGGCAAAACGGTCATTTCGCATCGTTCGTCCGATTTTGCTCTACTAAGCACCGATTAACCTCACTAATCGTGATTAGTCACTAATCTAATCTAGGAATTTGGGACGGGTCGTTACACGTCCGATGTCCGATAAAGGCGTGCCGCCTGTCGTTGTACTCAAGACGTCGAGATCTACCTAACGGTCCTCGATTTGCGTGAAGAAAACTTGTCGTTCAAATAGTCAACAAATTCCTCCCTTTTTGACTTAATTACGAAAATGCCCTTAACCTTCCGAACATCATAACTTCCTCCTCGGACGTCCGAATCTGGCGTGCCACCTGTCTACGAACTCGTGACGTCCCAAACTACGTTACGGTCATCGGTCAATGCCCAATTGACCGTCCGAACTAAAAGTCAACATTTTACCCATTCTAAGGGTAAAATCGTCATTTTGCGCCGTCTATCCAAAAGTGTCCAACCAATCACCGATTCTCTTCGTTAACCCGTCATTAAACTCTAATATAATCCCGACTCCCGGGACGGGTCGTTACAAAGGAAGAGCAGCTTGGAACCCAGGAATCAGGTAAACCCGAAATCCTATTTGGGCTTGATTTTCGAAGTTGGGTTTGGATGAGTTGTAAGGCCGTTTTGATGGTTGGGACTGATTCTCTAGGATTGGACAAGTCCAGAGGAACAAAAATTGTGGAAAAAGGCAACTGGAATTGACCGGGCTTCGATTTTGAAGTTTGGCTGAAAACATCAAGCTTGATTGAAGCTACTGAGGTATCTTCTTCTCTTTTTAAACTGATAGAGAAATTCCTGGGTCGATTACGAATCGATGGGTTGAAAAATGGTACATTTTGTTGGTCAAAGAAAGAAGAATGAGTCTGGTCGAGGTCGCAGATCGATTGACCCGTTATAAGGTCGCGGGTCGACCCGTCTAAAGGTAGGAGACGATGACATGGCAGTCCATGTCATCGCTGTCAGCCCACGTGATAATCAATTAATGCCACGTGGCAGGTTGTCAGGCCCAGTCAGTTGTGACGTGGTAGTGCCACGTCAGACATGTTAGTGCCACGTCAGACATGTTAGTGCCACGTCAGACATGTTAGACCATGTGGACTAGTGGGGTGGTGCCACGTGGTAACTTGTCTGAGGATGTCAGAGTGACGTGGCAGATGATGTGGCAGTCCACATCACCCTGTTAGACCATGTGGACCAGTGGGGTGGTTCCACGTGGCAAGCTGTCAGAGGCTGTCAGACTTATCAGTTGACAGGCTGACGTCAACTGGTGTTAACCATCGTGGATCGAACTTTGACTAGCATCGACTCGAATTTTTAGGTCAAACCAATCTTGTTCAAAAGGATTCAACGATATGAATCCAATGGTGGTGGTTTCAGGTCGATTGGAGACCGTTTGATAGGTCGTTTAGAGGGTTTTATCGTCGGGAAGCGTGTTCGGGACATGATTACGATACCAAGCTTTGTGAGGGTTTGTCGTATTTACGGCGTGGATATCGAGAGCGTAGATTGGACAGTGTGTGAGTGGAATTTTATTTTATAATTGTGATAAATGCATAAATGTTTTAAATTCATTACTATATGACTTCAGTTGAAATGATTTGATATCATTACTTGATGATGTTATGGATTTAATTATCATTTTATGAAAGATTTTATGGAATTGAGTGAAAATGGTGTTTTAGGCTTGAGACCTTATTGGATTACGGTCTTGACTTTGATTTGCAGTCAAACAAGAATTTGAAAGATAGACTGTGATTTGAGGATTTGAATAACGATTTGGTATGATTGGTTTGGATGAATCTGGATTTATAAAATGAGTTCTGGACACCGTTTTCTAACGGTTTGAGGAAAAATCTTGTGAATGTTATGTCTCGGGCATAGGCCCAAATTGAACAATGTTTTGACTTATTTTGAGACATAAATGGTTTTAAAATGACTTTTTACTGGATTTGGTGACTGTTCCACATATACCATCCTTTGTGAATTGGATTGTCTCGTCTAGATGTCGTAGGTCCTGGAGTAGTTACGGTATATTGCTTGAGATGAGTAGCTCCGAGGAGAGGCTCAGTCTCAAGAGTGTAAAGATTATGATATCACCATGGATGTCGTAGATTCTGGGGAGGTACTTTAGTATTATATCACCCTGGACGTCGTAGATCATGGAGACGTACACGGAGATGAGACCCCAAGTTGCACTCGTAGCATTTGACACCATGACAGTTACTTGGTTATGGATATCGCAGATATTGAGGATTGGTTATATTGTGTATTATTGATATTTGTGTCCAGATATATAATTTGACTTACTTTCATACGCTCTTATTTCTATGCATGCATGTTTATAAAACGGAGGGGAAACCTGTGATTGTTTCTTAAATTGTATTTTGAAAATGTTTATTTTTGTCCCACTCTTGCTTTGAGTGTTTTATTGACCCTCTAGGTCGTGGCATAGAGTACGGGGTTGATATTGAGGCTGAGGCATAAAGAGTACTGTTGCGCACTTGGCTACCTTTCAAGGTAGGACTTGGTACTCTTATTGTACTGTCTTTTATGCTCTGTAATATCGTTGATTAGTCGACCTTTTGCCTCAACAGTATGTGTAAAGACTTATTTCTGATCTGACAATGTTGTAGTTTGAATTTTTTCTTGAAAACAAAAAAGGGTCATTTTCGGTATTTTGAGTTTGATTGTCAGACAAGAGCAGGACACAACTCACGATAATCTAGGGGGATTGGGATGGGTCATGTCAATGGCATTGGGCCTTAATTGGTCCTACCTAGATGCGTGCAAATTTACATTGCACCACGTAGAAACTCGAAGCTTGGTACGTATTTCCAAGGTTAATGAGCATTTCTGCGAGACCATTCTGGGTGTCAACATGGGGAATTGAATTTTTCAACATCAATGCTAAGGGTCATGCAATAATCATCAAATTATTTTGATATAAACTCTCTAGTAGTATTGAGTCTTATAGAATATATAAGAGAATCAGGATGGCAGGGCCCTCAACTTAATGAACTAGGCAAAGGTTTAGAAAAACATGGCATGCTTGTGGACAATAAGGTAACATGTGACCACTAATCCATGAAATCTTTAAGCGATATCCATGGTGGTTGGATTGATCCACAAGTATTCCATTGTAATCCTTACAAGAAAAGGGTGAGTCTCTACTCATCTTCACTTGTGGTGGTCTAGTATTCAGTTTTGCTAGCAAGTAAGCTTGGCATATTGCTCATTAAACACATAGTACTTATTAGTAAGGGCATGCCCGTATGATGTATTGAGGATACGATGTATCATTACATTGACCTAGGTGACCTAATAGTCATGCAATAATAAGCAGTTGCTATGATTAGTTAGCTTCTAGCTAGCTCTTGCGTAGGTTTTGGAAAGGTATTTCACTTCATTTTCCTTAGCGGTTTTCTACGTTTTGACCGTTGACTCGAATATCTTTAAAGCTCAAAGAAGTCTTTTGAAATGAGGAGAATATAAGGCTTCATTAAGGGTAAATATTGTCCAATTCGACAACATAAAGTGGGCTCCACTGGTGCCTTCAACCATGTTTGATTGCCCCTGATATAGTTGTTACAAGGTATGGTTAAACAATAAGTTTGTAAAAATAACAAGTTTAGGAGGATAGTATGCATGATAGCACTATCAGCCAGATAACAAATTTCCGCATATGACACAACAAACCGAAAATTTAGGGCTTTTGCAAAGGTATGTTTCTGGCCATACATATTTGAGATTTTGCAAAGGTATTCCAAGGCAATTTTCCGTAGTGGTTTTCTACATGTTGACCGTTGACTTGAATATCTTTAAAGTTCAACAATATTTTTTTGGAATGTGTAGAATATAAGGTTTCATCAATGGTAAATAGTATACAATTCGACAAATAAAGTGGGCTCCACTGGAACCTTCAAATGACATGGAAGGAAACCAATTTGATAATACTTTTCATCAAGTTAATATATATCATTGATACTAAACCACATAAAGGAATTATGAGGCTCCAATGATATACTATAAATAAGAAGTTACATTGTATAATCATGAAATATGTCAATCAACTCATTCAATTTATGATCTATAATATCATCAAAGACATCAAGTGGATGATACATTTGAAAAGTAATAAAATCTTTTTGTTCACAAGGATGATATGTGCCCATCGTATAATGTGCACTCATGTGAGGCATATCAATATTATTTAGTTCATAAAATGATTTCACACATAACCATGTTTCGTTGACTGTTAATAGACTCTATTATACAATTCATATAATTCAATGTATTTTAAAAGTGAAACTCAGATTTTATTTTTTTATTTTTAAAGAATTAGCGAGATTAGAAATAAAGAAATCTTTCATATTTTGAATTTACCATTTTATAAAGACTCTATTTGATAAGCTTTGTTTTATCTGATCTCCTATAAAATTGAAAAATCCTCTTTGGGAGGGTGAAGTGAGGAAAGCTACCTTGAATCCTTTTTGCATATTTACGTTTTTTAGTGTGTCAAATTTCTAAATTGATTGTTTTCAATAAATTTACAATTATATGTAGCTAAGGGTGGATATTATTTTCTACAATAGCATGCCTCAATAGATAAATGTTTATTCCTTTTCTGAAATTTTAGCGATAAGGATTCGATGAATCTGTTCAATCATAAGGAATTTTTTTTTTTAAATAAACCAACATTTATCTGAAATGATAAGGATGTTAACAAAATAAGATTGTAAACAATATTACTTTGATTTCTTCCATAAAATAATTTGGTGTGCAATTAAAATGACTATTTCATTTATCTTGTATCCAAAATTCATTAATTTAGAAATTTTATAAAGTAAAAGGGCGATTTTACCCTGAAGGTCTCATTGAGAACATAGGTGGTGATTCCACAATGAGGAGCCATAGAGGTTTTGGGATTTTTTTTGGTAAAAGCTTTCCTATTCTATCCAAAATTGGACCTCGACCATGTTGGAACATTTCTCATAGTAGCTTATACTATTCGAGACTCACCCTAGAATCTATAACATATCCCACAAATTCCAAAAAAAAAAAAGAATATTGGAAATTAAGTTTTCAAATTTACAACTACGAGTTTTGTTGGGCCTTGACTAATTAGAGAAATTGGGTTTCATTTTAAATAACCTTAACCCAAGTGGTCGAGGCCGAAAAACGTGACCCCCAAAGCTAGATTCATCTAATCATAACTTTGCTGACTTCTCCTCTAACTCACTCTCTCTCTCTCTCTCTCCTGATGCGTCTCATCCTCATTGAGAGAAATACACACGGACGCGAAGGGACAACTTCCATCACCATCTTTGAAATCTAGTGGATCAATCTTCATCACCACTAACTTCACACTTTCCTTGATGAAAGGAGTCTATGCAAGTGAACCAGAACAATTGCAAGCCACTATGAAGCGAGATTTAAGAAAAAACTGAGGGATGGTCCATCGCCATTTTAGTGATTTCCGATGACACTGGCCTCACTATGGCCACCAACCGAAGCACCTGAATTAGGCGAACTAAATCAATCCTTTATTCTTGGATGACAAGTGTCGTGGTAGAAGAATTGAAGAGTATATGTGGCGGTGATACAGAGTTTATTTTATTTTATTTTGAGTAGTCGAGTTTTGATAGATTGCATGTTGATTTTAAAAAGGTTCATACTGAGATTGGTGCTGGGGTATTTCAACGGTTTGTATTATGATTCTCAGAGTAATTAGGCAAAGACTGGGTGAATTTGTGTATATTTAGGTTGGAGTATTTATGGGGTTGGAATCTTGCTGGAAAATTAGAAAACACCGAAGTTCATCATGAATTTCTAGAAAATTTGAGGGGTACACTTTTGATAGTACTTGTCAGGGGTCAGTCATACCAGCTTGTCAGGTGCCACGCCGGTGCCATATGACAAGAGGTGACATGGGAACGTGTATGGGGTGTTAGGTTGTCAGGTGTCACATCAGTTTCACGTGGCAAACATAATAGAATTTAAATCGCAGTATGTGTAACGACCCGTCCCAAATTCCAGGATTAGATTAGTGACTAATCACGATTAGTGAGGTTAATCCGTGATTAGTTAGGAGAAATCGGACGAACGATGCGAAATGACCGTTTTGCCCCTCGGTGTGGGTAAAACATTGACTTTTCGATTGGGTGGTCAAATGGACTTTGACCTATGACCGTGACGTAGTTCGTGATGTCACGAGTTCATAGACAGGTGGCACGTTCAATTCCGATGTTCGAGGAGGAAGTTATGACGTTCGGAAGTTTAGGGGCAATTTGGTAATTTTAGTTAAATGGGGCAAATAGTTGACTTTTGACCAAGAGGTCCGATGGCCGAGGGCCGAAGACCGTTACGTAGATAAGGAAGATACGAATCTATAGGCAGACGGCACGTCGAATTTGGACTTTCGACGGCGAAATTACGGTTCACGGAAGTACGAGGGTATTATTGCACGAATTACGAAATAACTTAACTTTTGGACTTTAGTGGAGCCCAGATATTTAATGGAGGCCCAATGGATGAGTGACAAGTGTCACCCATCCAATGGACACCCAAATTGATTCATGCACCGTGCATTCCCTTCCATTTCTTCATTTCAAACACACCACCCCCTCCCCCGCCCCCCCCCCCCCCCCCCCCATTTCTCCCATCCGTGTAAACCCAAAACCCATCCAACCTTCACCCATGACCAGGACAGAGGACCAGGAGGCTGAGGGAGTTGAGGTGGCCGGCCTGGATAGCCAGGACCGCCGCAGACGGCGGCTGGAAGGAGGGAAACCCGTGAGGTTCACGGTAAGCCGTTTTAACCCATTTTCAATTTTTGACGTTTTGGGTCGGTTTTAATGGTTTTAATGAATCAAATAGGTTGTTAGGAAGTTATTAAGAAGGTTTCTATGGTGGTTGGACGGCTGTGAAGCCGTGGGTGATTTTTGGAAACTTTGAACCGTTTGGTTCAAAATCAAACCATAGGATTTAGGTGTTTTTAGGTTGTTTTAAGGATTAGAATAGATAGGAAACATGAAAATAGGAATTATAGGATTAATTAGGGTTGGAATTGGACCAAAACGAAGAAGGAAAAACACTGAACCGGTCACGCCGGTTCAGCACAGTACCCGGCCGGTTCAGACCGGTTTTCTGAGGTTGATGATGATGAATAGTGATCTGGCCCTTCTAGGAGCGCGTGCGGGCGCGTGGGCCATAATTTGGGGAAGTGTTCAACACGTGAAATCATCTATTCGATGTAACAAACATTTTGGAACTGGTTTCGTGTCGATCGAACACCGTCTCGATATGTTTCGGGGTATCGGAAGGTTTAGGATCGGTTTAAAAATAGTTAAATGTTCGGGAAAATTACGGGGCTTTAATGGGAGGTTAATCAAGTAGTTAGTAACCTTATATTAAAATTTGGACAGGTTTGGGAGTCCCGGTGACAGTGATCGGCTCGGAAGAGCCTATGGCACGCAAATCGAGGCGGCAACTAGGACGGTCTGTGAGTGGACCTTTTTTTTTTCTAAATTAGTGCATGCATAAATGTTTATTATATGTTTTAAATACTTGTTTGTGATGCCATGAGTGCATTTGGATGTGTGGTTACGTATAGGCATGTATTTCAAGGTTTCGGCCCTATACGGTGCCTATACGGGGCTGTATGTCTTTATTGGTCTAAATGAAATGGTTTTGGATTTCCAAATGGATTATGAATATGATTTTATGATGTTGATTTGCATGCTTGTGATTTATATGGTTTCACGTATTTCGAGGCGATTTACATGCTTGCATGTAAATCGAGGTTTTCCGGTTTTACTCCGATTTTCCATTCTTATGGTTTTGGAAATAGCTTAATGAAATGATTTTGGATTTGAAAAGGTAACTCTCGGACTTGAGGTTCATTTGATTTACGGAATCGGGCCGGAGGCCCAGTTGGTTTATGATTCGAACTAGAGGTCCAATTTGTATGTGGATTCGGGCCTAGGGCCCAGCTATGTGTTACAAATGGTTTTTATGGTTCATGACGGTTTATGGGAACCGGCATGAACCCTTGAAATGGATTTATGGGTCATGACGGTTTATGGGAACCAGCATGAACCCATGAAAGGTTTTATGGTTCATGACGGCTTATGGGGGCCGGACATGAATCCTGGAAAGATTTAAATAATGATTTCAAAAGGTTTTTCATATTCCATCCTTTATATATGATTGCCTCCTCCGGGGAGTGTCGTTGGCCTGGGTGGACCCTGGAGTAGTCACGGAGCACTGACTGAGTGGAGTCGCCCCCCAGTTGGGTTCCTTACTCTCAGGATGGGCATGGTTCGTTACCTCCAGGGAGGGTCATTGATCTACAGACATTGACCTGGGTGGACCCTGGAGAGACTTGGGTTTGAAACCCCAGTTAGCAAGCGCGTAGCTTTATTTTACCGTCACAGGTTCTTGGATATGAAATATAATGGATAAACATGATTTCAATTGGTTTGGGAAATTGTGTTTTATGATGATAAATGGATTTGGGCTGAGATCCCACGTATGTTTACTATGTGATGGTTTTCTATAAATGGTTTTGGGCAGGAGCCCGTGTGACTTGGATTTATGGAACTTGGGGCTGTGACCCTAATTATGGTTGTTTAAACATATGTGTTCGATAAATGGTTTTACTATGCATGCATGCTTTTTAGTGAAGGGTATAAAGGTATTTATGAAATATGTTTTTATAAACTCTTTATTTTTGTCCACTCACAGTCTTTCTGTTTTTAATACCCTTCAGGTTGACATCGGATGTGGACTGTAGCAGAGACCAAGATATAACATGCCTCCTCCGGATCTTGGCGTACTCTGATAGCCCAGGAAGGCAAAGGTCGGAAATATCCTTTGTCTGACACTCCGTGTCAGGCGGAAGCAGGGTCATCCCTCGTTAATCCCGGGGGATTGGATGGGTCCTGTCAGTATGGGTCATTCACTATTCAATTTTGAAGAAAATAGAAACCATGTACGATAGCTACGAGGATCGTGTACGATAGTACCGAGCACCATTCTGCAATTTCACGTGGTAGTCACGTGTGTGACATGTGGTGCCACATGGGTGATACATGGCAGCCACTATGGGCGACCATATGGGTGACACGTAGTAGCCACATGGGTGACTTGTGGAGTCATGTGGACACCACATGTCAGCCATGTGACAAATATGAGGAACCATACTCATTATACACGTCAATGCGTGAGGGCACATGACACAATTGATTATCATATGCCACATCTGATAGGCATGTGCCACATCCTACCAGTGCATGG
Organism: Prinsepia uniflora; assembly: GCA_032719365.1. Taxonomy (NCBI): domain Eukaryota; kingdom Viridiplantae; phylum Streptophyta; class Magnoliopsida; order Rosales; family Rosaceae; genus Prinsepia; species Prinsepia uniflora. The sequence continues at coordinate 48,034,263 of CM064864.1, forward strand.
CATCACATGAGCTCACTTCCTTACCTCCTTGCATTAGGTTGGCTTGCTTCAGTAATTTCCCAACCTTCGCTTAGAGTGTGGGGCTACCTTCCTAGCCTAAGGTGGCACGTAGGCCTAGTTTCAAGACATTTGAAAATCATCTAAACGTGTTGTTAGTGATTTTGAAGGTCTTTTCAGTTCATTTTGAGCAACCTAAATGGGATTTCCTTTAATGTTGCTTTGGAAATTGTAGCAACCTTTGTAGATGACTTCATTTGGGTTTGTGACGGCTTGGAGTTTGTGTTGACTTGATATGTCAAGTGATCTCGACTCCCTGACAAGCTAGTGAGTGGGGGGTACAAAAAGCAAGTTATGATGGTAATTACATTTACATCCCAAGTATGAGTACTTGCGTTTGGATGTTGGATGCTGTTATAAGAATAGTTGAGATCTTGGTTTTTGTAGTTGAAGGTGGTGAGTATATTGTTGGTTAGAAACATTAATATCCCTCAACATGCCTTTTCTACTTTTATTATTTTATTATAATTTCTGATGATGACATATTTTCATGTTGACTATGACAAATAGATAGACGTCACTAAAACTTTTAATTTGAGATATGACGTGTAAATTGAGATTGTAATCGTATTGCCACCTAGGAGCCTCCTATAGCCAGGGTACCTATATATTGGCCATAGACCAGCCTCCACCGGATTGAACAATTGCATTCGCTCGAATACTAGTTAAATAAAGGTATCTTGTCTCTGGGCTCTAGGGGATTGGAGGTGGAGGTGCTTAGCACCCAACATTCATAGGTCAACGTAAATGATCAAATTATAGATACTCAGTGTGTCATGTACACATGACTGGAGCAATTTTAAAGCATAAAATACTTGGTTGCATATTCTACATTCGTGCTCATGGATGAATTGTCCTTGGAGACTGCATATTAGTATAAAACTGCTTCTTGTAAAGCATGCATGCTTATATTTTAAGCTTCTCGTAAGCGCATAGATTGTCCCAAAAGGCGAAGAACCTTCCACACAACCCGAAGTTATGTTTGGAAGCCCAAAACCGAATTAGAGTGGATTATTTGAAATCTAGTCAATTCAAAAGCCAGTTGGTTTTATTTTTGTTATAATATTTCATTGCATAGTAATAATAATTCTTTTTATAATAATTATTCTAGCCCCGTGCACGGCCTGGTAATGAGACCGAGGGTCCAGATGTTGATAGAGCCCAACGTTTGGGAGCCATTGGATTTACTAGCCAGATATAACCAAAAGAGGCCTACGAATAGATTAATTGTTTCGACCGGATCCTCGGGATTATGCAATGTCCATTAGAGGATATGGTTCTACTAACCAAGTTTATGTTGGGTGGCGATGCTCACAGATGGTGGCATGGGTTGCAGATGACTAGTTTGGATGCCAGTACTTTGACTTGGGAGGCAATCCATGATAGCTTCCTGAATAAATTTTACCTCCGCTCATTTCATAATGCTAAGGTGTTTGAGTTCCTACAGCTACAACAAGGGAACATGTTAGTGGCCAATTATGAGCAGTGATTTCTGAACTTATCTAGTTTCGTCTCGTTATATGCGGTAAATGAGGAAGATAAGTGTCGACAATTTGAGCATGGATTGAGGAATGGGATAAGGGTCATTGTGGCAACAGGTGCTTACCCCACCCTTAGAGATCTGTCTGTTGCCGCTATCCGAGTGGAAGTAAGTTTGCATATGCAAGAACAATCTATGAGTTCTGGATGACGCCGAGAGCATGAGGATACTCAATTTATGAGTCAGGGGACATCCGTTCAGTCAAGTGGGATTTCTGCCCATTCGACCGGTGGGTGGAGCGGTGGAACTAATCGACTTAGTACTACCCTCCGCCATTTCTGTATGGAGCATGGGCATTTCCGGAGGAACTGTCCATATCCACCTAGAAGTAGAATGATGAATGTCGATGAGGTAGATCGGTGTCGTAGGGCAACATCGACTTCTAGTGCAGGAGGGAACCAAACTCCTACTAGTAGAGGTAGCAGGGCTGGAGGTGGACAACGAGGGCGTGGCCGGCCTTCGGGTCCACGAACTTAAGTACTGAGTGTGGTCAAGAATAATTATGTTATGCATGGAGATGTTTATAAAATGTTGTGTATATTGTATATTAATGTTGATACAAGTTTTCTAAACTTAGTTGTTGAATGAATACTTTCGAATTTCGGGGACGAAATTCCTTAAGGGGGATAGATTGTGATGACCCATAAATTCAAGGAATGTAAAATGAGGTTTTTAACTCTGTAAATGTGGTGGTCAAAGTTGACTTTTTGTTTGAAATATGTTTTGCACGTTCTTCTAGGACCGTTGTGTAGGTCTTGAAGCGCTGATTTTGTAGACAGGCGGCACGTCAATATCGGAGTTCAGATGAGTTAGTTACGGGTCTAAGAAGGCCAAGGGCATTTTGATAATTTGTGCAAGAAAGGGAAAAACGGCCTTTTGTTGGTTTTAATGATTGAGCTTATATTTTCAGATTGGTGACATCTATCACCACAAGAATTGGGTTGCTGGCATAATGTTGCATTAGTTTGAGGGTGATGGGTGTGAGTTCGTTTGAACTGTGTAGTGTGTGTGTGTGCTTGACAAGCAAAATCCAAAACTAAAACCAAAAATCCATTTTCAGTTTGATCACTAACCTAACTACTCGTGAGAACCTGGAAAACAGAGAAACTGAGACGAATTAAGAGAAAAAATGTAACACCCCGGAAATTCGTAGATTTTAATATTGTGATTTAATGTGTGAATTGACGCTTTTACCCTTATGATTGGTATGGCCAAATTGTTGACTTTTTTATTGATGAATAAAATGGACTTTGACCTATGACCGTGACGTAGTTCTTGACGTCACGAGTTCATAGACAGGTGGCACGTCCAATTCGGACGATCGGGGAAAAAGTTATGACTATCGGAAGTTCAGGGGCATTACCGTAATTTTGACGGTTGGGGCGAAAATGTTGACTTTTCGTTTGACAATTAATTTTCACGCGACTCCAGGACCGATAGGTAGGTCTCGACGTCCTGAGTCCGTAGACAGGCGGCACGCCGAAATCGGACTTCGTATGGCTGAGTTACGGGTCTAGAAAGTGAAGGGCAGTTTGGTAATTATTTGAACCAGGGGCATTTTGGTCTTTTTGCCCTGGTTACTGTAGCAAACCGCGGGGGACATGGGCGGCACCACCATGTGCGGTGGCTCTGAGTGCGATTTGTTTACTGGTGAGTGTGGGTTGGAAAGTATTGATTGTTTAAACCTTTTTGAAGCATCAAACGTGGTCTGATTCTTCCAGCTACACGATCAAATTGATTAATCGAAATTCGAAGCTTTCGGGGGACAAATTTCAGTGGACAAATTGGACACCCACGAGCCTCTGGGACGGCTTGAAATTGTTTAAAACTGATTAGGACATGTGTGAGCATCACTCTGATGCAGAGATAACTGAGAACGTGTGAGGAAAACCAGAGAAGCCATTTCTGGAAAAATTGGAGGGAAAATCGGGTTTTGATTTCTGGTGACTGTTGGACCAAACCAAGGCCTGGTTTAGTCTTCTGGGAGTGTTTGGAACTCAACCGCATCGAAATCGAAGGCCATCAGCCACGGCTGAGCTGGGACGGTGACTGCTGTTTTCAGGGAAATCACAGAGCTTGGGACGATGACCTTCAGGTACTTTTAGACACAATTGATTGTTCATTTTGGTTCGTTTTGATCCTATTATACTTCCTGTGAAGTTAATTGGACAATGGGTTTGAAACCAGTGAGTTCTAGTGATTGACCCGTTTGGTTGATCACGGGTCGAAGGGCCATTTAAGGATTGGATTTGGATAATTAATAACTCAGAACTTAAATTAGATGTTTAAATAACATGTTAGGATCAAATTGGATTGAAATCGAGTAGGAATTGATGGGTAATCAACCGGGTCAAGCCGCGGGTGGCAGGCCCGAATTACAGACAAACGGGTGAAGGTGTTGACACTGTAGCTACAGTGTCAGGCGCGTGACTTTCACGCGCAGCCACTTTGGGCGGCGCGTGAGGGCGCGTTGGGGCTTATCTCTGATCACGATCAACATGACTTTTATTCCTCTCATTATTGTGAACATTTTTGGTGAATTAACCATGTTGATCTGAGATAGTTTGAAGGGTCAGTTTAGGGCCGGTTGCCTCGGGAAACGTGTTGACGGTTTCCCCGAACCGGCTTCTGTTTCGAACTTTCTTTTGAATAAATGTTAAGGACTTGTAGTGACCCTTACGTGTGAATTGAACTGACAGGAATTGTACGATAATCTCGGTACAGGTCCGTACGCGCAGATTCGCAGCGGAATAGTACAGTGAGTGGGCCCGTTTTCATTAAACCCTTGCATGCTTAAATGTTTTCTGATTTACTTATATGTTCACATGCTGGAATCGATAAATGGTTTTGATGATATTGAAATTTCGGTTATGGTACGTTTCACGGTATTTAGGCATGAGACCCGTCTGATGAAACGTAACGATCGGTTCAGATTTTACCTATGTATACATATATGCTTTGCATTTGGATATCAATAAAATGTATTTGGTACTGCACTGTATAGATCCTTCCATATTATATTGTCTCCTCCGGATGAGGTAGCCCGGAGAGGCCACGGACGTCTAGAACGTCCAGCGTCTACGACGCTAAGCATTGGGATGCTGTAACCGAACAGGGTTCGGGGATTGAACTCGGAATTGAGACCCGAGTGGCATGCGTAGCCTTGTGATTGTGACCTTATTGGACGTCAGGGACGTCAGACATCAGGGATGTCGGGATTGGAGTGTATAGTGCAGTGGATAAAATTATGGTTATGGTTTTATTACATGCCTTATGATTCATATTATATTATTTATGATTTTAAATAATGCTGCATGCATGTTTGGAAAACGGAGGGGTAAATTATATGTTTTACTTATCAAATGATTTTATAAACTTGAGTTCGGTCCACTCACCTTTAATGTTTTTGGTAACCCCTCCAGGTCGTGATACTGAGGTAGATGAGGAACCTGAGGCTGAGGCATAGATCTACTTCTGCGTACCTGAACCCTTGTTGGGTGGTTTACCCGCATGTTTACTTTAGAGTCGTGCTCGCAACTTGTAATTTTGGATTTCATCCCTTGTCTGACATCTGTTTAATTCGGATTTGATGTATAACTTTTATTTGGTTTTTTATGCATTTGATGTTTTGAGGTTAAAATTGGTATGAATTATTGGGTGTCAGACGGGAGCAGGGCACGTCCCCTTGTGGTCCCTGTGGGATCGGGGCGGGTCCTGTCAAAAAAATTGAGAGAAAAGAAAGGAAATAGGGAAGAACAACTCAAAATAGAAACTCAATAATGTTCGAAGGCTTGGAAATTCAAATTCGAATTCTTGGATCGTGATTGTTGAAAATGGATTTTGTTCAAGCTTCTTGAGATCCCTACGAACAAAACCATCACAAAATCGATAGGTATAGACAAAGAACAAGCCAGAACCGAGCTTGTGTTCATCTTGGAATTTCGAATCAAAATTCAAGTAATTGGAGGTTAGGAAACGATGAATTGAACCTTGAAACGTTTTTATGAGTGTCTTATGATGGTCTTCAATGGGTTAGAATATGGAAAACACATGAAAGTGAACAGAATTGGACAGAATTGACAACAGGTTGAAAACTGGGTCACGCGACCTGTTTACAGATAAACTGGTCAAAGAGACAATGAACAGTGATTTACTATTCCTCATCTTGGAATTGCATGGACGGTGTGTGAGTGGACATTTGTTTTATAAACTGTTATGCATGTATAGTTAAATGATTTATATGATTGATTTCATGAATTGACTTGTAATGAATTGGATGATGGTATGATGTCATTACTTGATGATTTTGTGGAGTTAATTGTCGGTTTCAGAACACGATTTTACGGATTAGTGTGAAAATGATATTTTGGGCTCCTACCCTAGTTGGGAAATGATTTTGACTTGGATTTGGAGTCAAATGTGATTATATGATTGAATTGATGATTTTTAGATTTATGAAATGATTTATGGACACTGTTTTATGATGATTTCACAGAAATGATGGTTTGGGCTTGAGACCTTGTTGGAAAATATGTTTCGGGCTTGAGACCCTGTTGGAAATGGTTTATCTTGGTTTTGAGTCAAGAACCATGTGAAAGCCTAGTGGTTGGCTTTGTGAGTTGTTTTCATGGTATACTATCTTCTCGAATGCGACTAAGTCGGGGTGTACTGCTCGGATGCGTCTGATCCCGAGGATGTGGTATTCGCCCAGATGTGACTATTCTCGGGGGTTGTGCCCAGAAGTTTCTGATCCCAAGGATGTGTCTTTTTGGTTGCCTACACGTAGTGCCGATGTGATTGTGTGATTAATTGTGCACTTATTAGTAGTGTTGATACTATGATATTCAGATTGATGTCTATGCACTTGTGAGTAATGCTGTATAATTATTGTGCTTGATATGTGAGTACTGGTGATGAGTACTGTTGTTGATGGTCATTGTGTCACTTTTGATGTTGATGGTTATGTCCAGATGGTTTAAACGATTTGAAATTCGGTTGATCACACGTTTTACTCTATGCATGCATGTTTTAAGTTGGAGGGTAAAATAGTTTGTTTTGAAATGTATTTTCAAATGACATTATTTTTTTCCACTCACACTTTTAATGTTTTGATGACCCTTCAGGCCGTGGTACGAAGAACAGGGCCGCTTGAGAAGCGAAGGCATAAGTGTACATCAGTACTGTTATCCTTTGTCTAACAAGTGTTGAGGGTGTTTTTAGAACTTCGGTAGTCTTGTCATACGACAGGAGGACGAGACACGATTATCAAGGCTTATTTGGGATGGGTTTTGTCAAAGCTTGTCAACTTTTTTGTACGAAATGGTCAAGCAAGGTCTAAACTTGAGTAAATATTTTGTTTTCGTGGAGTAACTTAGGGTTTTCCCGACGAACGTATTTTTTCGTGGGGCAACATCTTTCCCGATGGACATTGCTCAACGTCCTTCGTCGTATTACATTTTCTTCAAATCCAAGCATATGAACAGCATAATATAATCTCTAGATTAGTTTTTACTTTTTTATGTTATAGTATTCATACTTTTTCAATTCTTATATTTATGCATTTTAAATTCTGCACTGGCGTGTTAATTATTTCTCTTCTTTTGAAATTTAGTTCACACATTCAGATTTCATTTATTTATTTCTCATATAATTTAATTTCTACAATTTTTTTTGAATCAAAAGGAAAATTTCATTGATGATTGAAGGATTACACTTGAAAAGGTGAACAAAAAATACATGGCGTCTCATATAAACTCTCATCATAAAAGAGTATCTCTATGTTTTTTAGCTATGAGCCTAGTAAAAGAAAGTTTTGGATAGGATTATATAGGATCTCCCCCTTTCAAAACCAGACATGAAGTTCCCTCTCATCCGGCTCAAGTAGATAAAGTAGGTGGAATCTAATGACCCGGAAATTCGAAACACGAAAATTTGGAAAATTTGAGGAAAATGACGATTTTGCCCCTAGCATTGGGCAAAAAGTTGACTTTTAATTTGAGCGGTCATACAGACTTTGACCGATGACCGTGACGTAGTACGGGATGTCACGAGTTCATAGACAGGTGGCACGTCCAATTTCGACATTCGAGGAGAAAGTTATGACGTGCGGAAGTTGGTAAAAGGGGTCGAAAGTTGACTTTTTGATCGGGACCATGTTTGGACTTTCCGGGAGTACCGTTGGATAGGTCTCGGGACGCTGAATCCGTAGACAGGCGACATGCGCCAATCGGAGCCCGAACGAGAAACTTATGGGTCTAGAACAATGAGGGGTATTTTGGTAATTTGTGAGAACAAGGGAAAAATGGTAAATTGAAGCAGTAGGATTAATTAAAAGAGGACTTTGGCTGATTCAGCCTAAGTGGGATGAGGATAACTACCTAAATGACACCTGGCCAATTCAAATGGAGATTAGTGGCACTTAGTGCCTTTGTTATTAATTAAATAATTAAATGAAACGGTGACATTATTAATTAGCATATAGTGTTCATGTTTAAAAAAGAAAAACAGAGAACACACCATTTCTTCTATAATTGATCGATCATGATTCAAAAACCCAACTGATACCAGTGTGAAAAAGAGAAAAACAGAGAGATTTATGTGAGGGAATTGAGTGAAAATCGAGAGGAAATGAACCTAGAACCCTACTGAGAAATCCGAAACCTGGGATGAACACCTTAGGATCGAATTTGAATTTGTGGACGGAATTGGGTGAAATTGAGGTTGTAGTTAGCCTCCTGGGATTGCTACGAGTCGAACTGGATGAAGAAGGAAGGAAATTGGGGTCGATTGGCCGTAGGACAGAGAGGATGAGGTTTCGGAAATTCGAGCTTGAGTCGAATGGATTGGAGGTCGAGAACATTGAAATTGATATTGTAAACGTGTTTCCCAGTATCCCACGATGCTTCTCAATGAATCAATTACACGAATTCGATGGAAATGGGTGTAATTCGAAGATGAACAGCCATGGCGGGTTCCTTGATATTTCAAACTCAACGTCGACGGGATTGAGGTGAGAATTATTGTAAATCAAATTACAGAACTGCAATTGGATTTATGACGATGCAATTCGAGTAACTAATTGAAGGAATTAACGCGGAATGGACAGGATTCCAGTCGGGTTGCATCGCGGGCTAGCCGGACCCATTTACCAGGTAAACGGGTGAAGAAGGTCACTGTTCACCGTTACTGTTCACGGCGCGTGGCAACCACGCGCAGCCACTCACGGCGGCGCGTGGGGGCGCGTGAGGGGGAATCCTGAGGTGGGTTCAACATGAAACTTGTCCTATTTAATGTAACGAACATATTTGGTTTTGGTTGCGAGTTGATCGGACGCCGTCTCGATAATGTTTCGAGGGTCCGAAGGTTTATGTTACGTATTAAATTAATATTAAATTCCCGGAAAATTATGATAAATTTATATGATGTTAATTAGGTCCCTAGTGACCTTGAGTGATGATTTTGGACAGGATTCGGGATTCCTGGCAAGTGTCGGAAATTACGGAAACGCGTGCAGCGCGGGAAACGAGCAATGGGACGGTGTGTGAGTGGACTTTCGTTTTCTACCCTGAATGCATGCATATATGTGTTAAATGCTTTATAATATGATTTAAAATGATTTGGTATGATTGATGTTCTGATATGGTGAATTCCGGATTTTGGAGAATATTATATTATTTTAATCGGTGTTTTGGCACGTTTTTCGAGAAAATGTGCAAATGGTATTTTGGGCTATGCCCAGAGTTAAAAAGGTTTCCAAAAGAGTATTTTGACTTAATTGGTGAGTCAAGGATGATTTTTGGATTATTTTACTGTGTTTAATGTGATTTCACGGATTTGCGTGATATTGATGTTTTGGGCTTGAGTCCCGGTTGGTAACGATTTTGACTTGGTTGGAAGTCAAGGATTTGATTGAGATATTTTGGGATATAATCCCGGATGATTTTCATTATGATTGTGAATACCCAGACGGTCGAAGCTAGGGGTGTTCCCAGACGACCGAAGCTCGGGGATATGATTGCGATTGTTCCTAGGCAGCCGAGGCTAGGGGCGTTCCCAGACGGCTGTTGCTCGGGGAGATATGTGTTCCAAGGTAACCGAAGCTCGGGGTGTTCCCAGACGGCTAACACTCGGGGTGATGCGTGCCGGGGCAGTCGGAGCTCGGGGTGACTTCCCAGACGACTGAGGCACGGGTTATGGCCTACGCGTAGTGCAGATGTGACCGTATGATGGTTTGTGCACTTGTGAATAGAGCGGATTGATTGATTGATTGATTGATTGATTGAGTAATTGATTGTGACCTTGTGTATAGTACTGTTTGATGTTGCGTACTGGTATTGAGTACGAGTTTTGGTCCGTGTGGCCAGGTGACTATGTTTTCATGTGTTTGGCCTGAGAGCCGGAAGTTTGACTTATTATATGGTTTGGCTGGAAAGCCGGTGATTGTCATTCATATATTTTTTCTATGCATGCAAGGTTTGATAAACTGGAGGGTAAATGATGCCTTTTTAAAATGTGTTTTAACGAATATATTTTTTGTCCACTCACACTTTTCTGTTTTGATGACCCTCCAGGCCGTGGCAAAACATTCGGGGCTGATCTCGAGGCGGAGGCATGAGCGGTAGTTATCCCTTGTCTGATAGGTGCTGAAGGCTAGTTTCGGGACTTCAGTTGACTTATCAGACGGGAGCAGGACCGGGCACGGTTATCGAGGTCCAGTTGGGACGGGTCCTGTCAAATTGGTATCAGAGCATTTGGTTACGGATTTGCCATGCCTCCGAGATGCGAGCCCTGTGCGCGGCCTGGTGTTTAGACGCGATATGAGGGTGTCGGAAATCCCTGGTATGATTATGACCCTGGATGGGGGGGTCGAGTATTGTATCACGTGTTGTGATTGTGTCGGACTTATCGTGGTCCGGATGGTTGGTTATGATAACGATATGGTCTATAGTGGGCATGTTAGGCCCAGGATAACTTCGAACCGAGGATAGCGGGTAATGGGACTCCGAGGGAGTCCGGAAATTGGTTTAATGTACGTGGGGAATCCTGAATAGGATGTGGTTCGCCTAGGGATGTGTGCTAGGTGACCGGATATGCCAGTAGTGGCATTGATGTTCGTACATGTTACTTTTGGACTTGAGAGGAGTCGCGATATTGAATTTGGACTCAACAGGAGTAAAGAGTTGGTTTAGGACTCGGAATCAGTCATGATGTACTATGAGGGCTCCGGACGAGCCAAGAAAGCATAACGAGTGAGGGTTCAGGTGGGAACCCGAGATATTGAACTGGATGTGATTTGAGTCTCCATGGTTGTTGTTGGAGAGGTTGTTTGAATTTCGGGGGCGAAATTCGTTAAGGGGGGAAGGTTGTACTGACCCGGAAATTCGAAACACGAAAATTTGGAAAATTTGAGGAAAATGACAATTTTGCCCCTGGCATTGGGCAAAAAGTTGACTTTTAATTTGAGCGGTCAAACAGACTTTGACCGATGACCGTGACGTAGTACGGGACGTCACGAGTTCATAGACAGGTGGCACGTCCAATTTCGACATTCGAGGAGAAAGTTATGACGTGCAGAAGTTGGTAAAAAGGGCCGAAAGTTGACTTTTTGATCGGGACCATGTTTGGACATTCTGGGAGTACCGTTGGATAGGTCTCGAGACGCTGAATCCGTAGACAGGCGGCATGCGTCAATCGGAGCCCGAACGAGAAACTTATGGGTCTAGAACAATGAGGGGTATTTTGGTAATTTGTGAGAACAAGGGTAAAATGGTAAATTGAAGCGGTAGGATTAATTAAAAGAGGACTTTGGCTGATTCAGCCTACGTGGGATGAGGATAACTACCTAAATGACACCTGGCCAATTCAAATGGAGATTAGTGGCACTTAGTGCCTTTGTTATTAATTAAATAATTAAATGAAACGGTGACATTATTAATTAGCATATAGTGTTCATGTTTAAAAAAGAAAAACAGAGAACACACCATTTCTTCTATAATTGATCGATCATGATTCAAAAACCCAACTGATACCAGTGTGAAAAAGAGAAAAACAGAGAGATTTATGTGAGGGAATTGAGTGAAAATCGAGTGGAAATGAACCTAGAACCCTACTGAGAAATCCGAAACCTGGGATGAACACCTTAGGATCGAATTTGAATTTGTGGACGGAATTGGGTGAAATTGAGGTTGTAGTTAGCCTCCTGGGATTGCTACGAGTCGAACTGGATGAAGAAGGAAGGAAATTGGGGTCGATTGGCCGTAGGACAGAGAGGATGAGGTTTCGGAAATTCGAGCTTGAGTCGAATGGATTGGAGGTCGAGAACATTGAAATTGATATTGTAAACGTGTTTCCCAGTATCCCACGATGCTTCTCAATGAATCAATTACACGAATTCGATGGAAATGGGTGTAATTCGAAGATGAACAGCCATGGCGGGTTCCTTGATATTTCAAACTCAACGTCGACGGGATTGAGGTGAGAATTATTGTAAATCAAATTACAGAACTGCAATTGGGTTTATGACGATGCAATTCGAGTAACTAATTGAAGGAATTAACGCGGAATGGACAGGATTCCAGTCGGGTTGCATCGCGGGCTAGCCGGACCCGTTTACCAGGTAAACGGGTGAAGAAGGTCACTGTTCACCGTTACTGTTCACGGCGCGTGGCAACCACGCGCAGCCACTCACGGCGGCGCGTGGGGGCGCGTGAGTGGGAATCCCGAGGTGAGTTCAACATGAAACTTGTCCTATTTAATGTAACGAACATATTTGGTTTTGGTTGCGAGTTGATCGGATGCCGTCTCGATAATGTTTCGAGGGTCCGAAGGTTTATGTTACGTATTAAATTAATATTAAATTCCCGGAAAATTATGATAAATTTATATGATGATAATTAGGTCCCTAGTGACCTTGAGTGATGATTTTGGATAGGATTTGGGATTCCTGGCAAGTGTCGGAAATTACGGAAATGCGTGCAGCGCGGGAAACGAGCAATTGGACGGTGTGTGAGTGGACTTTTGTTTTCTACCCTGAATGCATGCATATATGTGTTAAATGCTTTATAATATGATTTAAAATGATTTGGTATGATTGATGTTCTGATATGGTGAATTCCGGATTTTGGAGAATATTATATTATTTTAATCGGTGTTTTGGCACGTTTTTCGAGAAAATGTGCAAATGGTATTTTGGGCTAGGCCCAGAGTTAAAAAGGTTTCCAAAAGAGTATTTTGACTTAATTGGTGAGTCAAGGATGATTTTTGGATTATTTTACTGTGTTTAATGTGATTTCACGGATTTGCGTGATATTGATGTTTTGGGCTTGAGTCCCGGTTGGTAACGATTTTGACTTGGTTGGAAGTCAAGGATTTGATTGAGATATTTTGGGATATAATCAAGGATGATTTTCATTATGATTGTGAATACCCAGACGGTCGAAGCTAGGGGTGTTCCCAGACGACCGGAGCTCGGGGATATGATTGTGATTGTTCCCAGGCAGCCGAGGCTAGGGGCGTTCCCAGACGGCTGTTGCTCGGGAGATATGTGTTCCCAGGTAGCCAAAGCTCGGGGTGTTCCCAGACGGCTAACACTCGGGGTGATGCGTGCCGGGGCAGTCGGAGCTCGGGGTGACTTCCCAGACGACTGAGGCACGGGTTATGGCCTACGCGTAGTGCAGATGTGACCGTATGATGGTTTGTGCACTTGTGAATAGTGCGGATTGATTGATTGAGTAATTGATTGTGACCTTGTGTATAGTACTGTTTGATGTTGCGTACTGGTATTGAGTACGAGTTTTGGTCCGTGTGGTCAGGTGACTATGTTTTCATGTGTTTGGCCTGAGAGCCGGAAGTTTGACTTATTATATGGTTTGGCTGGAAAGCCGGTGATTGACATTCATATATTTTTCCTATGCATGCAAGGTTTGATAAACTGGAGGGTAAATGATGCCTTTTAAAATGTGTTTTAACGAATATATTTTTTGTCCACTCACACTTTTCTGTTTTGATGACCCTCCAGGCCGTGCCAAAACATTCGGGGCTGATCTCGAGGCGGAGGCATGAGCGGTAGTTATCCTTTGTCTGATAGGTGCTGAAGGCTAGTTTCGGGACTTCAGTTGACTTGTCAGACGGGAGCAGGACCGGGCACGGTTATCAAAGTCCAGTTGGGACGGGTCCTGTCATGGAAGGCAAGGAAATATGGGTATTCCTTCAAAATATTTTACCTAGACAAGATTTGCTTTATTTGTAAGATGGAAGATCTGTTGATATTATTTATACAAATGGTAATTCGAACTTGGAACGAGCATCAAGAACTTTTGCCTTTACCTGACCCAATGTAAAAATTTAGATCGCTTCTTAGGGTGAAAAAAGCCAACCTGACTGGCCTATCGGATAAATTAGAAATACATAAACAAAAATAACAATTGGACTGGAGAATGCGATTAAGAAAATGTTCTATACTAATGGATTCGGTTCCATTACCATGTGTTCCTATGTAGAACTTACCAATAAGGCCCTATCGATTAGTATTACACAGAAGAAGAGAGAGCGGACGTCCCCAATCTTTTCCATCGGGCCAGGTAAGGAATTTACATTCTTGGTGTAAATGTCATACACCATTTTCAATGCATTTTAATCTTCTTCTTATCAGTTAGGATTTGAACAACGAAAATGTGTGCGTTTGTTGCCCTTAACTTTTTTATTGTGGACTAAATAGTGATCAATGGGTACTTCGACTATTGGTGGTGGGTCGTTGAAGACAATGAGGTTGGAGAAGACATTCAACCTTGTGGGTTTGAAATGATTGCGAAGTGATGATGATATTATGTAGGGAATGTGAGAGTAAATGAGAGAGAGAATAATGAGAGAGTAAATTGGGAATAAGGAAGAAGATGAAGAAATGAATCCGCTCTGGAGTAAATGCAGATTGGAGTTTTGCCTAACGTAGGGTGCGCTAGGCAAACATTAATGACCCGCTGGGCAAACAATAGGCTCCAACAACCGTTCGTGCCCGGCACACCGGATTCACACCCCCCCCCCCCCCCCCCCCCCCCCCGCCCCTTTGTGCGCCAAGAGAGTCGTCCCTTCCGCTCATGGTTTTCCAGCGAGCCTCACTCGCTCCGTCGGGCCAACGCCCCTTTACCGGCGAATATAATTGCACCAAGCAAACTTTAGTGAGTGAATGAGTCAATACATATGATAACATTGTTCAATTTCTAAATTATTTTTACACAAATATATGGTATGAAAAAAAAAACAAAAGAAAAATAGGTAACATCGACGAGTAATTATGTGATTTTTAATTAGTAACTTTATTCCACAATAACTAGTTCTACATATATGCCTTTCATTCCACTTTACAACTGAAAATTTCATAAAACCTATAACCGAAAGCTCACTCTTCCTATTTTCTATGCACATCGATCATCCTCCATCTCCAAAAACCAACCAATACCTCCCAAGGAAAGTTTCGAATCGAAAGTAATTAAATTAACAAGAAAGTAAAAATCTAGTAATTGAGTAAAATTACAATAGACATGAGATGAGATCGATCTCAAGAGGGCTAACTTGGTTCAACTTACAGCCCACTTGAACCGATCAACTTGGTTAAGCCAAAGGTTATAGCCATAGCCATCCAACCTCCAACCAAAACCCTAACCATTGATCTCATAATTGGTGCTTTCCCCAACATAGCCCCCGTCCACCCAAACACCACCAAAGCCAAGCTCACCGCCGCAACCACAGCCCCCAACCTCAGCTTATACTCCCTTATAAACGACGCCGCAAGTAATGGGACCATTGCCCCCACTGAAAACGCGAGGGCTGATGCCGCCGCTGCTTGTAAAGGGTTAGGCAGACTGCCCTCATTCCCTCCCTCGCCGCCGCCGTCATCTCCTGGTACGCCTGGATCGACCTTCTGCTTGTTTTGGTTGTCTCTTTTCATTTGAGCCACCTCTATGTCCAACTGGGAGTATACAGATACAAACTCGCCTATTGCCATGCTGCATGCCCCGGCTACAAGTCCGGCGAACCCAGTGAGTATCATGGCCTTAATGTCTTGTTTGACAGCTCCGACACCCATCATTAATGACGCGGTGGAGATCAATCCGTCGTTGGCTCCTAGGACGGCAGCCCGGAGCCATTGGGAGCGCTTTGAGTAGTCAAAGTCATTTTCGTCGTCTAGGCGGGTTGTTGGTTGGTGCTCTAGGTTATTATTTGTAGTGGAGATTGGGATATTGACACACTTGCCTGCTTCATTATAGGATGTTTGGCTGTTTGGTGCCATGGAAATTTGCTGAGAAAAGTGGACGATGAGAGGTAGAATGGTGGATATATTGGAGTGAATAGAGTAAGAGATATATTGGTTATTAATTAAGTGTGGAGGACACACGCTCTCAACAAGGATATTTATAGAGGAAAAGGCTCAATTATGGACGAGGCAAAGGTAGGGTATCATGCCCACTAATTAAGTCATTGGAAAAGGAAAAAGAAAAAGAGAGGTGTGTCAATATTAATTTGCTTCATTTCAAATTTCGAACTAGCCCTCACATTTGGCCCAAAAGCCTATAGGTTTATGGGGCTAGATAAGCCCGATGGACAAAAGCCCGGTCCGCGAATTAGCGGGCTGGGCTTGGACTTATGGTGTTCAAACTCGATAGGCCCGATAGGTCTGAATCCGATAAAACTCGTTAAGCCCAGCCCGACCCGCCCGTAATAAACCCGGCCCATAAGCCCGAAAATATAAAATACTTATTATTTAAAAATTAATACTCAACCCATTTTTAATACTAATATTTTAACCTAAACTCAAATCTCAGCCTCAAGCCCACCGAATTTATTTTAAAAAGCCCAATACCCAATACCCAATACAAACCCTAACCACTCCTCCACATACTTAATAGGCCCAACGTTTTTGCATCTTTGAGTATTTTATTTTAACGAGGCCACGTTTTTGCACCCTTGAGTATTTTTTTTCATTATTAATATTTTTTTTTTCATGCATATATTTTTTTGTAATTTTAAAATTTGAGACATAGTTTATTGCAAAAGCCCACGTAAGCCCGATCCAAGTGGGCTTAATAGGCCCGATCCGAAAAACCCGATATAAACCCGGCCCGATAAAAGCTCATGGCTCTTTTTTATGTCATTAAGCCCGCCAGGCCCGGCCCGTAAATTTAAAAATTATTTAATAAGCCCGGCCCGGCCCAACCCAAGCCCAAAAAATTTGGGTCAGGTTTGCCCGGCCCGGCCCAATGCCGAGGGCTATTTTGAACACACTAACACAATGATTGGAGAATAATTTACTTTAAAATTAAAAATGATATATATACATATCTTATAGGTTCCTAAAACAGTTCACATATATGTTCATTCAATTCAGTACGGATTGGATCGAAATACTTTGATTTTTTTTTTGTGTGCGAAGAAATTAATAATAATTTGATCTTTAACTTTTGGTTAGATAAAAGAATTTCGAGTAGGATATTTGAAAATATAACGTGAAATAAATAAGACGCGTAAAACAATTATTTAAAAATTTAAATTCCGAGGGGGAACAAAACTTTTAGAAAGAAAATATATATATATATATATATATATTATAAAGTAGATGGGATATCCATGTCCACATAACTCGTTCTTCTGTACAAAGTTATCTTCTATAGTACGTACTGCTCAAAATTTTTATGAATTGTTCATGTCCAAAATGGATATATATATATATATATATATAGCTCCAATATTTCTCCGGATGATAAAAAGAGAAAAGCATATGTGAAAGGGCAAAAATCTCTAAATCGTACTATAATTTAATTAATAGACTTAATAAAATGGAGTTCAGAACTATCACCGCCATACACATGATCATCACATTAAAATTGGATATCGACGAAGATTATTGGAGCATTCGATCAACCCGAAAATGTGGAAGGCGCAAGAAGGAGAGTAGAAAGAAATCGACGTACAAACGACTTGATTTAATTAAGGTCATTTAAACTTAGAAGAAACGTACGTAAAAGCAAAGGTAGCAGCAGTTACCCCTGAAAACCTAATTAAGTTCATGTGCAAAGCGTGAAACTATCAAACAAGACCAAATCTGGAAACCCAAGCCCTTGTCACATAAGTGTCATGTCTTATGTAAAAGCAAATAAAAATTCAAGCAAGAATTCAAGGCTTTTTTCCCCTTTTATTGTTAATTTTTTTCTTTTAGGTTTTTCAGTTATGCTATATATTTATATATATATATATATATATACTTTTTTTGTTTAATTTATAGTCTATCTTGGAGTAGCTTAGCTCATCTATATATGCACAACAACCGCCTTGGGTGCCGGATTAATATATTGTCAACTTGTAACATAATTAAAATTAGGCTTTTTAGCTTAAATGGACCTTGAACTCACACAATTGTCACACTTTGCACCTTAAACTCGTTATTCGCTCACTTAACTGCATGAAACAGTCGAGTTGTGCTACTCAGCTCTTTTTCCGTTTGTTGATGCACAAAATGTGCTAATTTAGGGAGCGAATGCTGCTCTGCCACGTGCCCTGTGTAAACCTATAATGGAAGGAAACTGATCGGTCGGTGAGAGTATAGGCACCGGTGTGATACCGGCCCAAAGGTACTCCGACGCTCAAGTCAGTGGTCGGTCTATGGTTTAGGGGGTAGCGGAAAGTATACTGTAAAAGTAGTAGTAAACAGTAAATTACTTGCTTACCTTTGTACGACAAATGGACCCCTTTGTACGGGTGCGACGAATATAATATTTGTATTTTCGCGATGTGGGACAAATCTCAATTCGCTGTGAGACTGACACGTGGAGGTGCCATCCAGACCCGACTAGGACTTGTTCGCGTGAGTGGGTCTGGACCCCTTGGGCTTGTGCTAGGCGGTGGTACTGGACCGACACACCGACCGACAGGAGCTGGTCCTTTGGAGTCGGCCGGTGGCATGGTGCTGGAAGAGGGCTGGGCCGACACGCGAAACCAGGTAGAGGGCTGGCCTCCAAGATTGGTCCGAACTTGTGCTATTTCGGCAATGGGCTGGGCCTGTAGTCAGTATGGGCTTCAAGCTCGGTCTGGGTCGATATGGTATGAACAGAAGTCCTTCAAGTTCGTGGCCGAGGTGGAATTTTTCGGTTGGGGCTTGTAAAAAAGAAAGCCCCAGACCAGATGTACATGCCTTCAGTCCCCCAAGTCCCCCAGGCGAGGGATTGAAACGAGCAGATGCGTCGGTGACAAAATGCGGGTGGTAGACTGAGACTTCTTGATTCAGTCGGTGTGGGCGGGAGAAGACGCCAGTAGGTGTGGCAGTCGAGGAGCCACCTAGGCCATGGGTCAGTGGACATGATAGTTGAAGGAATCGAGGAGCCATCTGTGTTGCGTGTCAGTCGGCGGACGGTTGGTATCCCTGACTGTTGGTTGTCAGTGGCATTTATGGTCACGCGTGCCCTGTGGGGGACAGCTGTCTGCGGTAATAAATGTCACGTGGAACAAGGCGACGCTTCAGTTACCGACCTGGGCCTATAAATACTAGTTGAAAAAAGCATTTTTACCCCTTTTACCTTCGTGCAATCTGGTGGTGCGTGCTTTGTCTTTGGTGTAGGCGATTTCCGGCGAGCGCTCCGATAGCCTTTCACGGTGGTACAAGTTCCGGCGAGGACTGTTTGTCTGTGAATCATAAGGTAAGACGTTCTTCTTCCTCGTTGGCTTGTTTGTTGAAATATTTGCTTTTTTTGTTTCTGGGGAATGAACTGTGGATGAACCGAGGTTCGAACACGGGTCAATCCTGGTAAAACACGGATTGGTGTTTAAGAGGTTTGCTTTTTTGTCTGTATTCCCTGCTCGTAGTGGTGCGATGTCTGAAAGGGATAGCCAATCCAACGAAGTGCGAGACTACGACGAGGGGGAGCAACAGAGCTCTTCGGTAGACGGGGGCCCTTCGATGGAGGGTACACCAACAAGGCGAGGGGCCCAGAATACTGCCAGGAGTGATCAGACCGGGGTGTCGGCATCCGGTCGGTCGAGGATGGAGAAAACCCCGGGCTGCTGAAGCGCCTACCGAGGAGGCTGACACAGTGGTATGGTCGATTAACGCCTTTGAGAGTCGAGAGACAGAAACGTCCGTGAAGAAATTTCGGTCGACATGGGGGGTACTGGAGGACGTGGAGATGCGGGTGGTCGGTCCCACCGAGCTACCCAGTGAGGCTCCATAGGGATGGGCCTTGCTCTACACCGAGCTGTACAGTCACGGCGTCCGACTGCCCCTACACCCATGGTTGAGGAGGATGATCCGAGGGTTGGGCGTGGCTCTCGGTCAACTGAACCTGAATGTCTGGATCATTCTGGTCAGCCTGTATGCTGCCTTCGCTAGAGATGGGGAGAAACCACCGACCTACGCCCAGGTCGTCCACCTGTACGAGTTTGCGCAACAGCAGCAGATCACAGGTTGGGTGCATGCTCGGTGCAAGGACAAGATGACGCGGGGGGAGTTCATCTACGACATACCGTCCTCCCAGAAGACGTACAAGAACAAATTCATTTACGTCGGTGGGAACTGGGGAGGACGGCGCATACCGTCATCTTTTCAGGATCTGGGCGCCGAGGGTCGGTCTCTACTTCGAAACTTAACTGCTGATTTTGCAGGCCGGTGGACGTGGCTGACCGACGTGTTTACTGTGCAGGTACTCTTCCCGAGGTGATCCCCACCGCCAAAGAGAGGAAAGCATGCGAGCGGGTCAGGAAGACGTGTACCGCCCAGTGGCGCCACCGAGGCGTGCTCCGGGTACCTCGACTGTTGCACGAGGTCGGCCTGATCCCTTATCTTTTTAAGTAGCCCTGTCGTTATACTTTACAACTATTATTATTATTATTATTATTATTTTTTAAACACTTGGTGTTTGGTGCAAGTCGTCCCTAAAGACGTCAAAAAGAGGATTGACCGAGCGGCTGAGGAGGCAAGAACAGAACAGAAAATGCCCGGGTCGGAAGAGCAGAGGAAGGTGGCTGGGTCGGCAAGTTCTGCTCATAAGAGGAAGCAGGCCCCAGACGCCAACTCGGGATCCCAGCAGTCGCCAGATTTCAACCCGAGTGCGGCCTAGAGACTTGGAAAATTGTTCGGCGTTGACGGGGGGAAGAAAAACTGTTGATGCACAAAATGTACCAACTTAGGGGGCGAATGTTGCTCTGCCACGTGCCCTGTGTAAACCTGAAATGGAAGGAAACTGATCGGTCGGTGAGAGTATAGGCACCGGTGTGGTACCGGCCCAAAGGTACTCCAACGCTCAAGTCAGTGGTTGGTCTAAGGTTTAGGGGGTAGCAGAAAGTATACTGTAAAAGTAATAGTAAACAGTAAATTTCTTGCTTACCTTTGTATGACAAATGGACCCCTTTGTACGGGTGCGGCGAATATAATATTTGTATTTTTCCGATGTGGGACAAATCTCAATTCGCTGTGGGACTGACACGTGGAGGTGTCATCCAGACCTGACTAGGACTTGTTCGCGTGAGTGGGCCTGGACCCCTTGGGCTTGTGCTAGGCGGTGGTACTGGGCCGAAGCACCGACCGAGAAGAGCTGGTCCTCTGGAGTCGGCCGGTGGCATGGTGTTGGAAGAGGGCTGGGCCTCTAGGTCGGTCTGGGCCGACATGCGGAGCCAGGTAGAGGGCTGGGCCTCCAAGATTGGTCCGAACTGTTGCTATTTCGGTAATGGGCTGGGCCTGTAGTCAGTATGGGCTTCATGCTCGGTATGGGCGGATATGGTATGAACACCGTTATAGCCATTCCATTTGACGTCAAAATGATTATGTGGTGCATATGTGGATTAAAATACATTAAATTAGTAAAGGCAATTATGAAATTTCACAAATCTTCTCCTCAACTTCTCCCAAGCCCAATCTCCTCCTCAAACCCAAAAACTTCCTCTTTCTGCACCTTTAACCTTTATCTTCGAAAAAATCTACTGTTTGGAAGAGGAAGTAATCCAAGGTGTCCTCTTCTTCTTCGGCCTCTACTAGGCCAAATGATCCATACCGGTTTACCTCGTCGACTTCTCTTGTTACAACCCGGATGAAGAACGCAAGACTGCGATCGACCCATTTTTAAAAATGACGGAAGAGAGCGGCACATTTGCTTAGGACATGGTTCAACTCCAAACCCAGATTTTGAACTAGTCAGGTCTAGGAGACGAGATGTACTTGCCAATCGGAATTACGTCTAGACCGCCCCAACTCAATATGAAACAAGCTCGGTCCGAGGTCGAGTCGGTCATGTTCAGCGCACTCGACTCTCTGTTCAAGAAAATCTGCGTCAAACTGAAAGGCATTGACATCCTGATCATGAATTGCATTTTATTCAACCTAACCCCCTCGCCCTCCACCATGATCGTGAACCACTACATGCTCAAAACCCACATTAAGAGCTACAACCTCGAAGGAATGGGCTGTAGTTTATTGTTAATGAGTTTTCTTAACTTTTCTTGACTCAGTAATTGATACCTAGATAGGCTTCTCCAATTTCCTGGAACATCATACAATTTGTGAGAAATACTAGTAATTTTGTCATTCTCCACTTCCTTCACATCCCCAACCCCTTTCTTCCTCCACACCGAGCTTTCCCACATGTCCTTTCAAGTAGAATCGTAAAGAGTTGGTGCATTGTGGCAAGGAAATTGGACATCCGAGTCGATGAGTCAATAGCATGAATCGCTCCAAAAAAGGCTATGTCGAAGAAGGGAGCCAAGAACTGCAGAACGCCACTACCAACAATGCATGCGACAGGAAGGTGGATTCATGGTGTACGAAGTCGAAAAACAGGTTTCAAGTGTCGACCCAATTGGACGACCCGGTTGGCAAGAAGATGGACTCTGGGATTGCTGATGATTTCATGGAGCGTCGAAGATAGAGACAACGCTAAAATGAATCGAACAGAAGAACTCGTCGACCCAGTTTGACGATCCGGGTGGGTTTCTTGGAGCGGCCTCGTTGTCTTTATGAAGAATCTGTGGGTTTGCAAGGAAGATTAAAAGAGGGGTATGAAGACAATGAGAAGGAAGGGAAGAGATGTTTAAGGGAATTATTCCTTTAATCAAGCAGAGGAAGAAGGAATAAAGAATGGTGATTCTGGCTCCATATTGTGTTTCTCTCCTACAATTCAGAAAAGGAAGAAATCTGGAAATCTAGATTTCATCTTCTTGATTTTTTTTCTCATCTTCGAAGGTATTTTAATTTTGAATTTTCATCTCCTATCTTATGTATACAAAGATGTTGTAGAAGAAATTTAAAATATTTGTTATGGGTATTCCAGTTTCGACCAAAAACAAATCCTAGAAAAATTTCCCCCAATTTCGATTTTGATCATAAACTATAGAGGGAGAACTGTGATTTGGAATTTGTGGGTCCCGATATCTTCCGCGTAGAGTCTTACATAGCAAAAGTGTGCCAGCGTGCCAAAAATGCCAATTTACACTTATTTTTCAAGGTCACTAAACAACTATGATAGAAAAGGAGCTGAGAGGCACAACATGGTTGTTTCATGAGGTTAAGCGGGCGAATAACAAGTTTAGGGTGTAAAGTGTGACAAAAGTACGAGTTCATGGTGCATTTAAGCTAAAAACTATAACATTAAAAAACTTTTACAACAACAAAAAAGTAAAAATAGGTAGCTATATGTAGGGCTGGTCAGGGTGGTGAGACTATACAGGCTTGGCAGGTTGTTGCTCTGGGGATTGAGGATGTGTCTTACCCAAGCGCTCAAAGACCCAAGAAAGCTGGGCCCTGATCTCATCATTTTGGGACTGAAGGCTCTCGTTTTGGGACCTCAATTATACGGTCTCAGTCTTGAGGGCATTGTAACTGAGCTTTAGCTTTAGCCCTTCTTTAGCGCCCCGAACGATCGTTGTTGAACGCCTACCTAGCTATCCCGCCAGTATCGCCATCGATTGCTCCGTATCTAGCAGCTGTTGCTCCAAAGGTGTGTCTAGCTGCTGCTACGTCAACTCCGCCTGTGTCTACTAGACATCTACTAGCATTCCCACTTACAAAATCAAAAACACATTTATTATTAATTTTAAAAATCAAAAAATAATTTTAAAATAAAATATAGAGAATAAAATTTACATGAATTACGTTAGCCTCCTGGTTCCCTCCCCTAGTGTACATTGGCATCCACCTTCGGGAATTGCGACCTAGCATTCAACATAGAGTATTACATGGAAAATGTGTGCCAGTGTGACAAAAATGCAAATTTACCCTTATTTTTTACGATCACTTAACATCTATGGCAGAAAAGAAGCTGAGAGGCACAACTCGGCTGTTTCATGCGTTTAAGTGAGCGAATAAAAAGTTCAAGGTGCAAAGTGTGACAAAGGTGTGAGTTCATGGTACATTTAAGCTAGAAAACCTTTAAATAAAATAACTTTTACAACAAAAAAGGAAAAATGGCCAGCTATAGGTGGTGCTGGTCGGGGTGGTGAGGCTATTCGGACTAGGCAAGTTGTTGCTCTAGGGCTGAGGATGTGTCTCACCCAAGCGCTCAAAGACCCCAGCAAGCTAAGCCCTGAGCTCATCGTTTTGGGACTGAAGGCTCTCGTTTTGGGTGCTCAGTTGTACGGTCTTAGTCCGGAGGGCAATATAATTAAGCCTTAGCTTCGCGTACCCCTCGGGATTAACTTCCACATAAGTACTTTCGAAGTTAGTCGATATGTCCCATTTTAGCCCATATTCAACGCCCCGAACGATCTTTGTTGAGCGCCTACCTAGCTGTTGGTCCAGGATCGCCATCGATCACTCCATATCTAGTAGCTGTTGCTCCAAGGGTGTGTCAAGTTGTTGCTACGTCAACTCTGGCTATGTCTGTTGGACATCTACCAGCATTCCCGCTTTCAAAATTAAAACACATTTATTATTAATTTAAAAATAAAAAAACAATTTTAAAATTAAATATAGCAATTTAAACTTACGTGAATTTCGTTAGCCTTCTGGTTCCCTTCGCCAGCGTACATTGGCATTCGTCTTCGGGAATTGCGACCTAGCATTCCACATAGAGTCTTAGTTGGAAAATGTGTGCCAGTGTTTCAAAAATGCCAATTTATCATTATTTTTTAGGGTCACTTAATATCTATGACAGAAAAGGAGTAGAGACACACAACTCAGCTGTTTCACACAGTTAAGTGAGCGAATAATAAGTTCAAGGTGCAAAGTATGACAATGATGTGAGTTAATGGTGCATTTAAGCTAAAAAACCATTAAATAAAATTACTTTTACAACAAAAAAGTAAAAATGGCCAGCTATAGGTGGGACGAATAGGGGTGGTGAGGCTATTCGGACTAGGCAGGTTGTTACTCTAGGGGCTAAGGATGTGAATCACCCAAGCGCTCAAAGACCCTAGCAAGTTGAGCCCTGATCTCTTCGTTTTGGGACTGAAGGCTCTCATTTTGGGCATTTAGTGGTATGGTCTCAGTTTGGAGGGCAAT